>FXXK01000366.1:343753-443606 GCA_900184695.1 Betula pendula
AAATTTCTAAGCATGGGAGTTGATGAGACGGTGTATACGTGGTATGTCGTGTCAGCCATGCATGAAGTAGTGGCAGTGGATAAGCCAAGGAAAGTCCAACGGCGTCGGTTACAAAGAATTTGTGGAGTTTCTTTCTTTTACTTTACTTGTTTCCGTTTGTTTCTTGTTTATGTGGGTTACATGGAAAGCCTAGAAGGTACCGAAAGTATCAAAGCAAACAAGTGGCCCAAACTCGTTCTTCTTCGCGGTTGTTCCGTCAAAAGTGTCTGCATTATAAGTGTTGGACACGCATTGTTCTAGGAAGAATAACAGTTCCGTTTGTTAATTGTGTTTGGTGGATATTTCTTGTCTTTCGTTTCAAAAAATCTTCTATTACAATATAAATATCAAAATAAGTTTGAGTTTTCTGTAAGTATTTTTTTTTTTTGTTTATTAATGTTTTTACATAAAATGTGAAAAGATGAAAATTTTCGAAAAAACTTCATTTATCCCGTCAAACCGTCATGGGGTTTGTAATATTATCATTAAATTATCAAGAGTTGTAATGTGTACTCAATGTTTAAGTCTCTTTCAATCTCCCGTTCATTAACAAATGAACAAAAAGGACAAAAGTACCATTATTTATAAAATTTAAAAAGAAAGAAAAAAATTGACTGACCCACAACCGGCCAATCCGATGGCAGATTTTTATTTTATTTTTTAATTAAAAGTATATTTATATATTTATAAATTTTATAGGAATATAAGATCCATTTTACTTGTTAGATTACTACCAACAACTTCTTTAAAATTCATTATCTTCTTCCGTATATATAGGAAAAACTATTAAAAAAAAACCTGCAACAGCTTCTATAATATTTTATAAACTAAGAAAACACCAAGGGGCTAAAAGTTATACTCTTAATGTAGAAAAAGTAGTTTGATTCTCTATATTGATAAAAAATCTAAAGAAAATTGCTGCTAATGTTCTTAAGATGCGTTTGGCATGCGAAATAGTTATTTTAATTAATAGTCTTTATTAAGAATAAAATGAGTGGAATGAATTAACTTTAAAATAGTCATTCTAATAGCCATGAACGAATAATTATTTCTTTAATTGAGGAAATAGACATTCATTTCAAATTTAAGAGGAATGAATATTTTTTTCAATTGAAAGGAATAATCATTCTCTCATGGCCATAAAAATGATTATTATAAGACTAATTCATTTTATTCGTTTTATTTTTAATAAAAATTATTTTAAAAAATAATTATTTCGGATATAAAAAATAACCTTAATCATTTGATTTAACCAAAAAACTATCCCATGAACTAGAAGAAGTTGAAATATCCTACACCCATACTGCGACTTTTGACGATAAACGAGGGACATGCTAAATTCAATGAGAGAAGTTTTGGCAAAATTTTACAAACCAAAGCCGCCTTTTTTGGGCAAGCCAAGTGATATTTACACGTGCCGGTAAAGTTGTGGAGGTCAAAATTAATGGCTAGGGATGGAGTTCAACTATGTCTGGTCTGGTGGGGGTTGGGGGGGTTGGGCTTGGGGTTGTTCACCCCATTACCAGAGGCAGTTATATCATGGAAACTAAGAACCTTATCTCAACGTTTAATGGTAATTCCAGTGAGATAGGGCTTTACCCACTTCATTGGTACAAGCGAGGTGTTGTGTGTAACCCCATTCCTCTTCAATGTGAATTTTTGTCATTCGTATATTAAATTAACATCTACCCAAATTAAAATACATGTATTTTTAACGAATTATAAGCATTTTAAACATAATAATGTTACTATTCAGACCTATTTTATATTAGTTGACATATCGTGTTTTAAATTTTTTATTTTTTTAAGTTGTTGACATGAAAAATTACTTAAAACTCGATATGTTAGTGTGAATTTAGGTGATTAATGAGCGTAAAAGAGTAACACTACTCTTTTGAACAATTTAATAGATTAATTTAAAAAAATTTATTTCAATTCAAGTGAGGGAAAAACTTTGTCCTATGCCTAATCGATTATGCAATTCCACCGTTGGCTCAATTTTTTTTTTTAATTTTTAATTTTGTGAGTTGGCTCAAATATTTGGTGGCATATCATAACAATAAGGGTAAATATATAAAACATCCTGGGATGTTGCACTGTAGCAACATTCCAGGATGTTGCTAATCATCACTCTAACAATAATAGCTAGTGATGGTGGTGGACCATTAATTAGTGTATGCATCACAAACATACTACAGTTACATTGAGTCATGCACAGCGTTAAATCAATGAGGTCAATGTGTATGTCGTGGCCTGATTAATGGGTTGCTGTCTCAGTTGTCACCATAATCATTAGCAATAAGATTTATATCAAACTTGTGACATAATCTCCCTCGTATATCAACTTTGGCAAAAATTGAGTTGGTTAAATTAGTAAGCCTTAGATGAGCTAATTCTATTGCCAAAAGATTATTGCATGCTCAATTTGCTAAAATTGAGTTGACATATAAATTTAATTAATTATGTTGAAAGAAATTTCTTTTTACTGAGTTGGCCGGATCACGCCTGATCTGAGTCGGCTATACCCAATCTACTTAGGTTGACCGAATCCGGCCGCATTGTAAAGGACGAGGGCAATGGGGGATAAAGAGATATATTCAATGTTAGCCAAACACACTTTTCTACTTCAACTTACTTTTGTTAAGCATCCGAATGATATTCCACTGGACCCCGACAAGGCACATTAAACTTAATTTCCCTTGTGCTCTTGGTGAAAACTATGTTTTTTTCTTTTTACTTTACTGGCTTTAGTTCAACAATCATTTTTTGAACCTTTGGAAACTATAAACAACCAGCTCAGCTCAAGGCTCGAGAATGCCATGTTACAAAAGGCAAGGAAGTATTTACAGCTAACAAAGGGAATCTTCCAAACGAAAATTCAGATAAAAAAAAAAGTGTGTGTATCAATTAAAGAGTAGATATCTGTATTGATGAAAGAGCATGTTCCACAAATAAAGCTTCCACACCCAGTGGGGATTTTAGCAATAATAACAGGACTAGAGAGCTACATCTTTGAATATATATAGAGAGTAGAGACAGAAAATTTAGAAATCTAGCTAGCTCTGTGATTTATTTGTAGTATTTTGTAGATCGAGCTCTCTAAAACACCATGTGATTGCTTGTGAATACAGCATGCTCTATGTTGGCTCCGCCAGCTAGCTGTCCCCCGAGAGAGAGATCTCAAATCTTAATAACAAAGGATGAAACGTGAGGGATAAGGTTCGGTGGAGTGTTGGAGCATCTTCATCAATATTTTCCTATTTTAGCTTCTTAAAAAACTAATATTTTATATTTTAGTTATTCACTTTTTAGAATATATATATATATATATAGTCAAATCAAATGTATGGACTTTTGAAGTGAGTTAGAGCGTTTACATTCAGCTTAAAAAAATAAAATAAATCAATTTTTTTTAAGCTACGTACCATCTTACTATCTATTTTAAATATTTATTTTTCATTATTTTATTTAAATATATCTTTTTATTTTTTCAAAGCACATAGTATATATCTTATCACGAGTCCTTTTTTTTTTTTTTTTCAACATTTGTGAGCTCCGTAACAACTTACCAATTATTGGGTTAAAGTAATTAACAGAATGCAATTATATTTTTACGCAAATTTACATTCCAACTAACCAAAATAACCTTTGGTAAGCAAGGTGTGAATGCTTTTAATATTGTTTTTTGTATGAGTTACGTATATATAATGGGAATGAGTTGAATATGGTGGAAAAAAAAAATAATTAAGCAGTTTGAGTGTGAATAAAATGGATTTGGCTTAACTTGCAAAGGATTAAGGATTTGACTTCCATTTTGTAAGCGCAATTTGTGATGGATTTATTGATTTAATAAGCTATAAATTGCTTGTAATTGACGAAATACTATTACATAAATTGGTGGGCTTTAAGATACCACCTTCTTAATCAAAAGTCACATGTTAGATTATCCTACTTTCTGACTTCATTCCTAACTAGTTTAATCGATAGTTAGGTTAGGTAGATGAGGTTGACAAAAATAATTGGATCTTGTCATGTAATGGGCCTTACTTTTTCAACAAATAATCTTCAATAATCGCACCATTTGAAACCTTCACCAGATCTGATATCACTAAAAATGGCGGTAGTCATTCTTTTAAATGGGGTCTTAAGAGCAACTTCTGAAAGAAATGGATAAGGACAATATTTTTAAGTATGATAGCTACCCAGAATAAATATTAATTTCAATTAATTTATCGGGACAAAGTTTTATTCTAAATTGAGTATGAAAGTTTTTTTCAACCCAATTTATTAAATTGATATTTTATTCTTAAAATGCATTCTTAAAATATGCGTGAGAATCTTATGTTCTAATCACAAATATAATATAAGATCAAAGTGTCGTATCAGTAAAGTGAGATAAAAATAAGATAAAAATGTGGTGTATAACATTTTTCTTTTTGAACAATTTGTAGAGTTGGCAAGCGAGACATACTGAAAAAGAAGCAAACAATATAACTTATAATCTTGTCATGTTGTCTATTTAGCTTTCGACGGATCAAGTTTGTTTGAAGATTTCCTAGTTGTATTCTTAAGATTGTATTAGCTGAACAAAACGCTTGTCATTTATTTTTGAAAAAAAAATATATAAAATCAATCCATGTAATTACATTGATTTGTAGTAAAGTTTTTGTAATATAAAAATGTGTTGAGAGCTCATTACGGTACACAAAAATAACAAATAGGTCCATGCACAGAAAAGTTGTAGTACCCTGATCAAAGGAGCTACAATCACCCCCAGATATGCTTGAAGAGAGTGGTTAGGCCATCCCTATTCCAATTTTTTTTTTTTCAATTTTTAATTTTAGTTTAAATTTTTAAATTTTTTATTATAATTGACACGTGTCATAATTTGATTAGTGTAAACGTAACATTTGATGGTTTCTATTAAAATATTGGATAAAAATTTGGTACAGAAACCTATTTATTATTTTTGCATGCTACAGTAAACTTTCAATACATTTTTCTACCACAGAGCTTATTGCAATCGGTGTAAAACCACGTGAATTGATTTTGAATTTTCCCATTTTTGAATGAAAGGTTCTGAAAAAAAAAAAAATCAATAGAATTTCAATTCTCTTTGTCAGTCTTTTGCCTGCTTCCTATATCTTTCTTTCTACCGTTCTGACTGAGTTTGCCCATAACACATAGGTCCAGTATTCACCCCGAATTGGATCCGAACCCATTTTAAGTTGACTCAGGTTTGGGATTCTACTATGTCAGACCCATTAACTATTGTCCCATTTGGGCTTATAACCCAAATCGGCCCAAAATGCCAAGAAGTAGGTCCAGTATTCACCCCAAATTGGATCCAAACCCATTTTAAGTTGACTCAGGTTTGGGATTTTACTATGTCAGACCCATTAACTATTGTCCCATTTGGGCTTCTAACCCAAATTGGCCCAAAATTTCAAGAAGCGGGTGAACCATTTTTTTTTTTTCAGTAGGAATGACTCGAATGAGAGTGGTATGTATTATTTCCGTATACAACTAGTAGGCTGGATTGAAAATGAATTGAAAGAATAATTACTTAATTAAATTGAAAAAATGTTAACAAATAGAGATATGTTACACATTATTCTGCCGTTTATTTCTTTTACAAATTAACCATTAAATATGTGGGACTCACATGTAAATCTTACAAATCTAATAATTGATTTGTAAAAAGTTGTAAGAAGATGTACATCAAATAAAAAACAAAATAATTTATAGCATTTTTTTAAGAAATAAGAGTTTAGTTTCTGAAACCTAAGCGTAATAATGCCTTAGCATTGTTGTATTCATTATTCTCTGAGAAGGAAATTGATAGAAAACCACAAATTAAGCTACTTGAGAATTTAGATGGCCCTATCATTTCTAATGGGTATTAAATACCTAGATGCTCTCATCCATATAGACTATTAACTACCATGCTTTCTCTTAACCAAAAAGCAATAACTATGGGGGGTGGGGTATCATTCCCTTGGAGATCATTTTGCTTCTCATGAATTATATTGTTCAATACAACTAACCCAATGTAATAACATACTTTTTCTTAAAAAAATTGGAAATTTTTGTCTTTTATATATACATTTTGGGGCTCCATTCGCTCGCCTATACATTGATCGGCTGAGCCAAAAATGTCGTCATGGGACTCATTGCCCCCTTTTGCTGCGAAATTGTGCAACATGTGCCTAAGAAGTAAATTTTGAATTGTTGTATACCTACCTCAAGTGCAATTATCATTTTGGTAGGACCTAGGACCATGAAATTTTCCCGCCGTAAAAGAATTAAAAATTATACA
Organism: Betula pendula; assembly: GCA_900184695.1. Classification (NCBI taxonomy): domain Eukaryota; kingdom Viridiplantae; phylum Streptophyta; class Magnoliopsida; order Fagales; family Betulaceae; genus Betula; species Betula pendula. The sequence goes on from FXXK01000366.1 coordinate 350,112, forward strand.
CAATTTATATTTACAAAACATTTTGTAATCAAACATGATGTGTATCTTTACAAATGACCAGTTTTGCCTTTATTACAGTAGCTTTAGAATTCTGATCAATTCTTCAATCATGCTTCATCTTGCATCCTAAAATTATGATGGCTGAAGATTTGTTTCTGTGATTGTGTGGTTGAAACAAAAATCAAAGAGGGGTGTTAGAATGAAAGCATAAGGATTCTAAATTTCTCTCCATGATCACAAAATAGTTGTCTCAAGGTCTTATGACAATCGTGCACTATGATGCTCATATAGACATAAGAAAACACAGACTTTTAGTGAAAGTCCATTTATGTAAAACTTAATTCATGTGGCAGTCCACATAAGCACCCATGTGGTACAAGATGGGTGAAAAAAATTAAACAACAAAATTTGACAAGTAAATTTAAATTGCTTAATAACTAATGTGATAAGTGTAGTGTAGACTGTCACATAAGTACGTATTAAAAATACCCTTAAGAACATTCCATCAAATTTATACCAAAAAAACAAAAAAAGAGAGAAGAATAATATGTAATAAACACACAGGCCCACACACATAGAGATCATGTGTATTCCACTTCAGTATTAACGGGTCAGGTTGATAATGAGAAGGGTATCAGGTTCATTTCCTACAGCTTGAAGGAGATGCTTCCTTAAAGTGTGCTTGCACTCCCTCCCCCCAACCATCTTCAAAAACAAAAGAAGGCTGTCTCTTCTTCTATTGATCATACAAATGATTTCTTCGACCCTTTTTTTTTATTCACTATTATGGGTGGTAGTTAAATTGGTTGATGTGGTAGTTAAGTCTTCATCAAGCTTAAAGTACCTAGAAATTAAAGGCACATGGGGACCTCCAAAGGATCCTGCAAATTAAGAACATGACTTTTTCTTTGGCCAACAAAAACGAAGAAAAAGTTGAGCTACAGTGGCAGTAATGTTGAAGATATATGTGTATATATATATATATATATGATTCTGAATTTGCTTGTTTGAGAAACTTGGAACTTTGCCTTTTGGGGATCGCGTAAAGCTCAATAGAGCGCTATACATATACAGACATATGGTTTCACTTTGGAGTAAAGAGAAGACATAAATATGGTATATGGTCCCGAGGTCTGGAAAAGATCAGGCAAGTTTTCAATGAAAGAGCATGCATGAGAATTTACCCACTAATTAAATTCAACCAAATTATTTTTCCTTATTATATATTCTATGATAATCAGGGGACCCTTTTCGTGCCCTTTGTGGCACATTTAGTAATTAATATGTTTGCCACATATTTCGTAAATTCAACATTTCGTGGGATGTCCAATTTATTATTAGAATGAAAGCATGCACAAGAATTTTTATCATATCTGTATATAGCTCAGACAAAAAAGAAGAAGAAGCTATATTTCTACGATAATCACAATGTTCTGGGTGTACCTGCTATGACAAATTGATTTTGATTAGAATTAGAAAAATGTTCGGAGTAATACTATAATTTTTATAGAAATAAATATCAGGTCGACCATTACGTGATCGTTAACATTTTAATAGTTGATACGGTAAATATTGAGTGAATTGCCATATCAGTTTGTAAACATAGTAAATGCATGTCATGTAACCGTTTATATTTTAGTGGCTGACATGATAAGTGTCACCTAGATTGACACTTCAATTTTAGTGACTGACATGATAAATATTATGTGAAATGAACATCACATAGACTGTCATGTAACAATTTACTTTTTTTTTATTATTAAAAAAAAAAAAACTAAAAACAACATTTTTATCATACTTTTTCCCACTATATTAACATGACTGGAATCAACTCCTAAAGTTTTTTTTGGGAAAATTACAATTTACTCCCCAATGTTTGAGGCAATTTTCAATTTAGCTTATAATGTTTAAAAATTTGCAATGTAACCCCCCAACGTTTGCTTAAAAAATTCAATACAACCATTCTGTTACCTAAAGTCGTCTAAATTGCTGGATTTACGTTCATTCGAATGTTTTATTATTATTATTTTTTTTTACTGTTCACGGTTTACCCATTTTAATTTCTTTTTTTTTTTTAAAAAAGACAGTGGGGTGGCATTTTGGCCAAGGGGGTGGCTTAAGTCACCCCCTATGGCTGGCCGAACCCCCCAAGGCCCTTGGGGGTGGTTCGGCCACTCTCAAATTGCAAAAGGGGGTGACCGAAACCACCCCTAAGAGCCCGTAAGGGTGGTTGGCCACCCCCAAGGGCCTTAGGGGGGCTTCGGCACCCTTAGACCGGCCAGTCTGGGGTGGCCGAACCACCCCCAAGGCCCTTGGGTGGCCGGCCCCCCCCATGGACTCTTGGGGGTGGTTTCGACCACCCCCTTTTGCAATTTGGGGGTGGCGCCAGCGCCCCTCTGTTTTTTTTAAAATTTTTTTTTTTCTTTTTAAATGAAAATCGGGAACAGTAAAAAAAATAATAAAAAATTTGAATGAGCAGTAAATCCGGCAATTTAGACAGTTTTAAGTAACAGAAGAACTGAATTGAATTTTTTAGCAAACGTTGAGGGGTACATTGCAAATTTTTAAATATTGAGAGTTAAATTGAAAATCGCCTCAAATATTGAGAAGAATAAATTATAATTTTCCTTTTTTTTTTTTTTATAATAATGTCTATCCAAAAATTAACGATCAGCCGTTGGCGTTACTCTTCTAGACTTAGTGACCCACGATTGCCTACGCCTCCTAATATGTACATGAAAACGCCGGCCTACATCTTAGAGATACTTAAGAAACATAATTACACTCATTCAGCTATGCTTAACAATTGAATATAAAAAAAAATAATAATAATTAAAAAACAAAAAAAACATTGAATATCCGTAGTAGGTGAGAAAAAAGAAAACTGCACAGTTAAAAGTAAATAATGTTGACGCCCAACTTCAAAGAATCTCAATCATGTGATTCGTTAGGCTACAGTACTTTTTATGCCTTTCTTAAATAAAATATATTTTTGCCATTTCAAATTTATTTTTACTCCTCAATTTGGTTTTTTTATGTTTGTATTTACTGTCAATAGAATCCTATGACAACCCATTCTTTTTATTTTTATTTTTATTCAAATTTTCACCGAAATCTTTAAACTCTTATTATATGTGTGATATTATTATATAATATCTAATCTATTATATGTGTGATATTGTATATAAAAAAATTAGATACAAACTTCTTATGATAAATTGATGACAAATTAATCCACACTTAAAAGAGAAAGCAAAAATATATTTTACTGTTTTTCTTTTAAAGAATATTTACGTGTGAAGAATCTTGGTGGAATAATATATAGGGTTGGTAAACTATAGCACTTTTTACTGTAGTTTTTTTAGGTTATTTGTTAATAACACAGTCATTAAAGGGATAAGTACATATCTAATGGTAATATTAATGTTCGTGTTATGAATAATGCAATTTTTTCACAACGGAAACCGTTGTAGATGAACAAAGTATTCTTTTAAATTAAGGAGGTAATTTTTTTTTAAAATTCAATTTATTAAATTAGTATGTATTTAAAATACACACAAAAATTATATTTTAAACATATTAATTTAAAAGACAAGGTTGACTCCTAATTTCAATTTTTTTTAAAAAAAAAATACAAAAAACTTCATCCGTTTAAATTATCTTCAAATTTGATATACCTGGGCCTATATACCTACTTGCTCGAATTTCCATGCATGGACCGACTCATAGTGAAATGAAATTGACCCTTTCCTTCTTCTCTTGTACAGTTGTACTTGCTTAGAAAAAAAGAAAAAGAAAATAAAGAAAATAGAGGTGACAAGGCCAGAATGTCCAATTCGAGGCATCAACCAAATCTACAAGATCGAACACGTAATCAAAATAATTAAACTGTAGTTCAACAACACGCACCCACCCGCCACCCATGACCCTGGGTTTTAAGTCCCATGAAACATCCTAATTCATGTGAAATTGCCACCAAGATTTCACCTCACTGCCCCAAAACAGTTCATCATCATCATCCCATAACCCCCTCATTTATTTCTCTATGACTATGCTTGATCAAACTACTAAAAAAGAAAAAAGAAAAAAAGAAACAAGTTGAGGGGGTGAGGGAGCTTTGAGTGTCCTCAAAATGTAGATAAAAAAAAAAAAGAAAAAAAAAAAGTGGCGTTAGAGATACTGTAACTTTTATTATAATTTTTTTTATAAACTAACATGATAGTTCATAATTAACATATAAAATGATTAAACAAAAAATTAAAAACAAAAATTATGGTACTTAAAAGTATTATGGATTTAGATTCTTAACAATTTTATTATTTGAATTGCTAGTAATTCATACAACAAATATAAATAAGTTTTTTTAAATTTCATATGTCCAAACAATACAAACAAAAAAGTAAATCTTATATAAGTTTTTTTATATTTATTGTTTAAACTATTAGTAATAATAAAACTAAAAAATTATTGTCAAAGTATTACGGACAACTTTAACAATATTGGGAAGACTTTGAAAAACAGCAATCCATAAATTCATTGAATTTGACAATGAAGGACTTAATCCAAAACAAGAAAGACAACGAAGCACCTTCACATTGAGCCTTGACAAAGTAGGCATAGGAATTGGTACTATTTTAATTTAATTAGTGTTAGAAAAAAAGAGTACTAACAAAACGTTCAACTTTAGGAACGAAGACCAATCCGCACACAAGACCGCATGGGACTGCGCTAGGGGGAAGTCTACTCGGGCGTACGGCTAATGCACGGCGTGATACGTGGAGCGGTAAATGCGGATAAGTGGGGCCCGTCCAGCGCCCATCTTTGTCCATTGAATTTTTCCTTGATCGCACCAAAAAGCACAAAAAACGCTTCAAGTTGGCGGGTAAATTGTTGCGGCGGCAATGGCCTTTTATTTTCCACTTTAAGAAAGCGAGAAAAGCTTTAATTGCAGCGGATAAGTACCATCTTCTTTACACGGCCCGTTGTATTTAGGATAATCATAAGTATTAGAGTATTATTTTAGATTTAACCTACAATTTGACTTTTCGACCCTAACAATAGACATTTTTTATAATTTGAAATAAGTAATGAAGAAAACACCTTTAAGTTACTTGATATTAACAATTACGTAAAATAAGCAAGAGAGAAGAAGAGAGTTTTTAGGTAGGCTGGGTTAGGCGTAAAGGTCGGAAAAAATCCAATTCATGTTGGGGTGGAGTTTGACCAATGTATATTAAGTATTTAATTTAATTTATTATCACATTAGTATCCTATTATCGCGAGGAGTCCGTCATAGGAAGCAAGCATACTCACATTCTGTCCGTACCATGAGTACGGACTACTTTGAGTAAGTGTTTGGCAAGTCATAAAACTAAGTTTTAGTTTTGTTATTTCAAGTCGATATTCCCACCAAAAAATAAGTATTTAAGGATGCTGACACTGATATTATAATATGTAACGGGTACTGTTACACTCATAATTTTTTTACAAGTTTGACATATGTTAGCATGTGATTGAAGCTAAATTAGTTATTAAAAAAACATTTTAACACCCTCAAATTACATGCTGATAATGACATGTATAAACAATTTTGTAAAAGAGTGGTAAGTTTAACATTCGTCATATGTAACCTTAAGGCTGTCAATTTTTTATGTTTTGCGAATCTGACATGAAATTAGCGGATTAGAGTCGAAGAATATAACTTGTTTAATTAAATGGGTCGGATTAACATTGACCAATATAGTTTTATACTCATATTTCGATTCGATCAGAATTCGATATGCGATATTTAGGAATGACAATTTCTAATACGACATACGAATTTGATATTAACACAATACGAAAATTAGCAGGTTAAAGTTGATGGGTCTGACCCGTTTAATTAAGTGTGTCAAGTTATGATTGGCCTATATATACTTATGCATTAATACGATATAAACTTAATACGCAAACACAAATTGTGACTCTTATATAATCTAGACAAATTAAATTCAAAGAAAACAAGTCTAGAGTTAATGAAGCTATGGGCTAATATGAACCTCTATAGTTAGTCAAAACCAATAAAAAACAAAAAACACATGGAAAGAAATTTCGGTTCCCAGCCAAAATTTCAAAGATGGAAAAAGAAAAGAAGAAACCCAAAAGGGGAGAGAGAAGAGAGAACAAACAAAAAAAAAAAAACCTTCTTAAGCGGCCATAGTTGATGGTACAACTTGCAAATCAAGCAAAGTGGTTTCATATCAGCCTTGAGGACCAGGTTCTTTTTGTCCCACACCATCATTCTATTACATATCCCTTATTTTCCCAAAAACCCAACTATTATTATCAACAAAGTTGAAAAAATATAAATAATAAATGGCACTCCCGTCAATTGAAAATCAAAAAGGGCTTAAAGAGGGGTTGAATGGAATTTTGGCCAAACCAAGAGCGGGAGAAAAAAAGGAAGAGAAAAAGTTCGTTTTGATTAGGGAGAGAGACCAAACACCATTAATTAAGGGTGATAATTTCTTCCCCATATTCTACCTTTTTGGACAACTGCCCACTCTGCCTCGATAAATAGCGGTCCTCTCTGCCTTGTTCTCACACGCCACATCCTCCTAATTAAAAGCCAGCATTGAGCCATATCTTTCTCCAAGTCTCTAAGACCATTGAAAGCTATGGCTGCTTTGAGTGTAGCCTGCATTGTTTCTCTGATGGCACTTCTCACTCTGGTTGACGCCAAAATCCCAGGCGTTTACAGTGGTGGAGCGTGGCAGAGCGCCCATGCTACTTTCTATGGTGGCAATGACGCCTCTGGAACTATGGGTATTGTTCCTCTTCATCAAGTCTAAGAAAATTGAAAAACCTCTCTGGCTCTGTTTTGTGACTCTGTTTTAATTCCTTTCGAATCTTTTGTAATCAACTATTTCTAGCCGCATTTTCCAATTGTTCCCCTTCATCCACCAAGACACTCGCATTCTTCAAAACCCCATTTCAAAAAAGTCTACCTCTTTCTCCTATAACTCATTTTCTTCTTCTTTCTTCACAGGAGGCGCTTGTGGGTACGGAAACCTGTACAGCCAAGGCTACGGCGTGAACACGGCTGCACTGAGCACTGCCCTGTTCAACAACGGGCTCAGCTGCGGGGCTTGCTTCGAGATCAAGTGCGCTAACGAACCACAGTGGTGCCACTCCGGTAGCCCCTCCATCTTGATCACCGCCACCAACTTTTGCCCTCCCAACTACGCGCTTCCCAGCGACAATGGCGGGTGGTGCAACCCTCCTCGCCCCCACTTCGACCTCGCCATGCCCATGTTCCTCAAGATCGCCGAGTACCGTGCCGGCATTGTCCCTGTCTCTTACCGCCGGTGAGCCTCTCTCTTTGAACTATGCGTTTTTGCTTCCCTTTTCAACTCGTCCTGGATCTGTTTGACGGAAGTTGAAGTACGGTGGTATTTTTAAAAACGACCTGCCGTACTTTACCTAGACGACAATCGTTTAGCCAATTATCTTAAGCTATCCAAAATGTGGTTGCACTGATCGGCCGTGGACTGTTTTTTTTCTCCTACTTCGTACAGTCCTCGGAATTGTGCAAGTGTCAGAAAATTGATTTCCCTGTGATTTTCTTGTAGTATTTAGTTTTAGTCCGTATAATCAGAACCGTCCATCCACTGCTTACATCAGAGAATCAAATCCACTTTGTCCTCACATCCCACCCATTTTACCGTGACAAAAAAAGAAGTGGGCCCGAGCCTCTCTGCCGACTGCCATAGATCTCGTATTATCGTCCATCAATTTGAAAAGGATTCAGGTTTGACCCACCATTTTCCGTGTTAATACACGACACCCAAGAGAAAAATAGATTCACCTCCCTGTACATCACCCAAAACCGCGTAATAGTACGAGGAAGCGGTTTAGAAAATGGAACCGACATTAACTTATAAATATATATTTAATTTCCATAGATCTTGAGTCGATCAACATCCTTTACATTTTGTAAGAATTTCTAAAGTGAATGAAAAGAATCTTAATTCCTTTAGAATACAGGAAATTAAGGGATAAACAAAATTATTAGTTTTTGTTAAATTATCAATTATCCCATAAATTATAACGTCAACTTGTGAAAATTTAATATTTAATTAAAATGAGAATATATTACATGTTAACTTAAAAAGCTTAAATTGATAAAAAAAAAAAATGAAAAAAAAATGATGAAAAATAAAAACTTAATTATCTAGTTAATATTTTAACAGCAGTTAACCTCAATTGTTGAATTACTATGACACTTTGGGATGATGATCGAAGTCCATTGGTTTTTTTTCTTTCAGAGTGCCGTGCCGAAAGCAGGGGGGGATCAGGTTCACAATCAACGGCTTCCGTTACTTCAACTTGGTTCTGATCACCAACGTCGCGGGTGCAGGGGACATAGTGAAGGTGAGCGTGAAAGGGTCAAAGACTGAGTGGATGAGCCTGAGCCGCAACTGGGGTCAGAACTGGCAGTCAAACGTGGTTTTGGCTGGTCAGTCACTCTCCTTCAGAGTCACAGGCAGTGACCGCCGCACCTCCACTTCGTGGAACATTGTCCCCTCCGATTGGCAATTTGGACAGACATTCACCGGAAAGAATTTTAGGGTCTAAAATTCCCAAGTTTGCCGCTAAATATGTCATTTTGGGTTTTAATTTTATTTTCTTGGAAAGTTGATCGAGTAAGAAAATGCGGGAAAAGTGTGTTTGTGGGGGGTGAAACTTTTTGACTTTGGTGAAAGGGGAAAAGGGAAAAGCTAAAAGTGAATGTTAGGGGCTGAAGTGGCTGCAAGTGTATGTAAGCCCGCGGCTTTTCTTACTTTCAAATACTATATACAAGAAGTATCTATATGGTAACTTCGATTACTCCAAAAATTTTATTACTTTTGTAATTATGATTTAAAGTTAAAAACCTCTCAATTTGATATATTTAACTTTTAATTTTTATAATATCACCATTCTCATTAAGATTTTGGGTTAAATAAGATGGTCAAAAGTAATATGATTTTTATATTCCTGTAAAATTATAATATTACCAAAATTACTAGGGTTGAAAGCGAGTATACCTATTAATGAATATGCTCAGGTTTGGTTTGAGATCGATTCGTTTAACTTATATGGGCAGAGCTTCTGTTAAATTTTAATGGAATGATAACATTATAAATTTTTAAAAGTTAGATATACTAAATTAAAAGTTTTTAAACTTTATTAAATTATTACAAAATTAATGAAAATTTAAGAGGTTGAGTAAAATTTCCCATATTTTAACTTTGATTTTCTCAAGTGTTTTAGATGACAAAAATATACTCCGATGTTACTCATATTTAAAAAAGAAGCACCCACCCCATTTGAAAATGGTTTTCAAATGGTGCGCATATGTTTGAAATCTGAATGATGAACGAGTGGTGGGTACTGTCCTTTATTTCGTTGAATTATTTTGAATTATCAAAGCGTGTAGGACCCACACAATAACCTTAGCTGTTCTATAATGGTTCTAGTACTCATTCAGGGATTAAGTTCAAGTAGTCTATCTCCAAATCAAAGAAAGAAAGGGAGGAATGAATTTGTTATTATAGCCATTTTTTCGAACCTTACACAATTTTCTTATGTTGAATAAGCTTTTTAGTAGGAAGAAGACGCTAGTGAATGCATGTGATTTCTTTTTGGACAGTAATTTCCTCCAATTCAAGTTTGAGAAAATTTTATTCAATCCACTTTAATATATGATAAGTCTCATCTATCAACATTGAGTTCTTCAAAACTCAATAGTTATTAACTCAAACATTAGAGTTTTGAGGAACTTAATATTAATAGATGACACTTGTCATGTATTAGAGTGAGTTAAATGAAATTTCCTCCAACCTGAGTTAGAGAGAATTTTTGTTATTTTTAAAAATGTATGTGATAATAATCACATGCATCTCAATTTAATAGATTAAATTAGAGAAAAAAAAAAACTATTTTGAGAAAAAACTTTGTTTGATTTGATCATAATGCGATGAAGTTTTTATACTTTGAAATTTGGCAAAATTTTAGTAGAGTTTTAGATTTCCAAATAGGATATGATTAAAGGCTCCGTTTGTTAATGCTTTTTTAATGATACTTTTTTTAAAAAAATGTTTTGAAGTGACATAAAGGTAAAAACAATTTTGAGTATTTTGTATGTAATTTCTTTTTTATAGAAAAAAAAAAGGTTAACAAATCTTCCATTAATAAAGATGAACTTGAACACAATGTTCAGCAAATACAATATCATGAATATGAGAAAGAAGCTTCCTCCATATAGATTTGTTCATCATAGTGAGTAAGCACTTCCTCAACTGTCTGTGGGCATCACCGTTTGCAGCCCTTCTAATATGATTCACATGCCAAACCTTCAAATTGTTCAGAACAACTATTACATCTTCAATCAGTTGACCATATGCACCAATTCATTCCCTCCTTTCTCAGAGCCTACAAGAACGCCCTCTAACACAACATTTTGCAACCCTAGATCTCTAGTAAAAAACTGCGGTCGCCATAGCCTCTACAACAACCTGGTCAGTGATGTATGGTTTGGGGGCCACCTCTCCCACATGATCTCTAACAATTAACTCATACCCATCTTATTTTTCTTTTGTATTTTAGATTGTTTGTTAATGTTTTTGTTTTTAAAAACAGAAAACATAAGTGAGAAAATTGCTTGAAAAGTTCTGTATTCACGGCAATTTCCAGTTGAAGATGATCCCAATAAGTAGAAGGTCCAATGCTGAAAAAACTACAAACTAAAAAGTACCAGTTAGCTCGACTAGCCATCTATCTCACCGCCACACCTGAAATAAACCAAAACCCAAAAACATCAAGAACTCCTATCCTCGCACGACCAAACACACATCATGACCACACTCCATTGCCCTTTGCCAACTCTCACAAGCCACCAATCACAATGCCCACCATTGCACATCTCCACCTAACCACTACAGATCCCCGTAGCTTAAATCCACAAAAGATCAGTGAGTGAGTTTGCTAGGCTGCACTCCAAGATTTCTAGTGAGGTCCAGCAAGAACCGTGGGACAAGCACACGATTTTTTTTTTTTTGTAGATTGAGGGTCTAGGTTTGGACCTCACTACAACAACATGGGCCAAACCGAAGGCTCTAACAACTTTCTTTCTATTGCATCTACTGCGGATACTTGAGTCGAGGACATTAACACTAGCTACATAATGCCACGGTCGAGGAAGTCGTTCAGGCAAACCATCGAGCACTTGATGTTCCAAGCACTGTCGCTCGATCTAGCTTCAACGGTCCCATATCATTCTTTGATAGTTTGTATATAATCCTTGGCTTATGGTTCTTATCAAGACCAAAGATGTTAGTTATGTGTTTTGGGATGGTTTTTGCTTTTGGTTTGTGTTGTTTGTTAATGTATTTGGTTTGAGTTTATAATTTGCTAAATGACTGTTGAGGAATAGTCCCACATCGTCTGTAGACAAGATCTTGGACATGTTTATAAGAGTGGGCATTCCTCTCCTATCAAGCCGGTTTTATGGAATAAGTTAGGTCCACGAATTTTTTCATGATATCAGAGCCTACCACAAGGACGAATAGGCCCGCACTACTTACCATGTGACAAGGACGAATTTCGTGGACCTAATTCATCCCATAAACCCACTCTTATAAACATGCCAAGATCTTATCCACGGGCGATGTGGGACTAATCCTCGACAATGACTAATACAGAGAACAAATATAAAAATTTTGCACCCTGATATTTACGTCAAAACACAAAGAAGGAAAATAGAAAGAGAGATAAATGTAGGAAATGTGAGATGGGATTTAGTAGATGAAACGAGAGAGCAAGGCCCGTCATCTGTGGAAACCATCCCTACGGTTGTCTGGCCGCTGCCCAATCAAACCTGCGAGTTCCCAAAAACAGGTTTTGTTTCCAAAACATGTTTAGGAAAACACGCAAAGTAGCAAAAAGGCTTTCTCTGTACGCATCGTTGTTTCAGTGAGAAAACAAAGCATATAAGTGTTTTCTCACCACAATCACAACAAATGCACAAAAACAAGAAAATCAAAAACTATCTGAAGGGTTTGGGGCTCATATCAAGTGTACAAGAATTGGAAGATCAGTCACTGTGGGGAAAACCCAGATCGAGAAAAAGAAAGAGACCAATTTTGAGACGCCGAAGCCTTCCCCTTTTGGGGTCGGCGGCAACTTTTAGTCTTTCTCCTACAAATCGAACTGGGTTTTTTTTTCTCTATGTAGGAAAAATCCCACTCTAGCCCTCTCTCTTTATAATCATAGCCAGACCCTATTTTATCAGAAAACCCAGAAAACAAAGATTGAGATTTGAGATCGCTTACAATACACAGAGCTCGTAATAGGTTTACCACTGAGAGGCAAGACTATTTATATCTAAGATCGCATCAATTCTAGGGTTTTGAGGGGCGGCAACTGGACAATCTGGGCCGCTTGGAGGCCAACTCAGGCCCAGCCCAATGGTTTGGTGTGGCTTGGGTGTCAGATGCAGATTGACAAAAGGGCCCTCTTTCTTGTACGCGAGTTCAAACTATACAAAACCTTTCAATTTCTTCATACCCTACAATGAATATAAAGATATTAAGATTAAAATACATGGACGCAAGATAACAATTTAAAAACCAAATGTCGATCATCATATGCAACTATTAGCACCAAAATATTTATTAATAGGAAGGATACGATATAAGACCTTTTGTAAAAAGCAAAGATTTTGCTAATTAGCTGGTAACAATAATACAAGTTACTTTATTTAAAAATAAAATACATGAACCTTTCTAAAGAATTAGTTGGTCACACACTAAATCTTGAATTGAGAGAACTTATAGGAGAAGAAGGCCAAGCATTGCTAAAATATGGTAGAGTCACTTCGATGCTTAAGTTAGTATTGGTTGAAGAAGATAATGAGCTTAAAAAATTTGCAAAAGAAACGTGTTTGGCTAGTTGCGTACTTTGTGGGTGAGCCATTTTCTTTCTTTTTATGGAGTGTTTTTCCACGCTTGGTTGGTTAGGGAAGGGGGTCCATGGGATTATTGATTTGATTCCATGGCCCACTCCATTATGCAAACATACCTTAGCCCCTGAGAATAAATGAGCATTAAGAATTCAAAAGACAGTGGTCTGAATATTGTACACACGACGTCTCTCTCTTGTTTGTGTGCCTGTCCATCTATACTAAGACGGGTTCAATTGATCCAAAGGGTTTATAAAAAATGAGCGTGCTGAGGCTAACTTTGGGCCACAAAGGCCTGTTTCTAAGGGATACACCATTTTCTTTGCAAGAAGTAAAAATCCTTGCTTGTTTATTGTTTTTCCATCGTTCCTCTATAAAAGAGCAACAACCTCTTAGAGTAGAGGTATCGAATGTAATATCTAGTAAGATAGTGAGAGCGTTTCTTTATATTGATATAACTGGTTCTTTTGGATATTTAGTTTTTCTACTCTTTGTTTTCTAGAATAAGATTTTTCTTTTTCACTGTCGTTTTCTACTTTCACTACTGGGAAAGCTCTGTGCTGCTGCACCTAGTACCATTCATATAGCACTTCTAAAATGTGTCTCTAACTGTTGTCCAAAAGTATAGACTTTAATCGTGTTAGTCCTATAGTTATAATATAATATGTCATACATATCATTGTATTTGTAGGATCAACCTTATGTTGTAAAGGAAGCAAAATAATAGTAGTCGAACATTGAACATTCAATCACTAAATGAATGTCTCTTCGTTGTTGGGCTCTAACGTCTCTTTTAGTTCTGTTAACTGCAGGATCAATTTTTCTTCTTTCATATTGCTAACCAGTGGCAGTCAGTGAGGCTTCTGCTACATCCCTTTGTACCTGTAGGGAAGTCAAACAAAAATTCATAAGAAAATATAGATTATTTTGATGTGAAAGTTGTGTAAATGTTGGATTAAGAAGATGAAAAAGATAAAAGCTTCAAAAATGGAGGTCATGCCAATGTTTTGAACCAGGACATGAGGAACTGAATGCATGACCGAAAAGAAATCATCTTAAAAGCAACAGATCTTTGCAAATTCATGAACATGATCATAACTAACAGCTACTTAGAGAGCTATCCCTTGCCATCACACCCATATAGAGTAAGCTTGACCAGGCAAAAGAAAAAGATTGCTTTCTGATTAGAAAACAAAAACAGAAAATAGAAAGCNCTACTAAGATACGGCGGAGTCACTTCGATGCTTAAGTTAGTATTGGTTGAAGAAGATAATGAGCTTAAAGAAGATAATGAGCTTAAAGAATTTGTTAAAAAAAGGTGTTTGGCTAGAATGATGCGTACTTTGTGGGTGAGCCATTTTCTTTCTTTTTATGGAGTTTTTTTTTCCACGCTTGGTTGGTTAGGGAAGGGGGGTCTATGGGATAATTGATTTGATTTCATGGCCCCACTCATTATGCAAACATACCTTAGCCCCCGAGAATAAATGAGCAGTAAGAATCCAAAAGACAGTGGTCTGAATATTGTACACACGACGTCTCTCTCTTGTTTGAGTGCCCGTCCATCTATACTAAGACGGGTTCAATTGATCCAAAGGGTGAGCATGCTGAGGCTAACTTTGGGCCACAAAGGCCTGTTTCTAAGGGACACACCATTTTCTTTGCAAAAAGTAAAAATCCTTGCTTGTTTATGTTTTTCCATCGTTCCTCTATAAAAGAGCAACAACCTCTTAGAGTAGAGGTATCGAATGTAATATCTAGTAAGATAGTGAGAGCGTTTCTTTATATTGATGTAACTGGTTCTTTTGGATATTTAGTTTTTCTACTCTTTGTTTTCTAGAATAAGATTTTTCTTTTTCACTGTCGTTTTCTACTTTCACTACTGGGAATTGGGAAAGATCTGTGCTGCTGCACCTAGTACCAATCATATAGCACTTCTAAAATGTGTCTCTAACTGTTGTATTGTTACCGTACACAATAATGATGAATAATACGAAATCGAAAAGAGAGAGAATAAGAGAAAATTGAGACAAGGATTTACGTGGTTCGACAAGTTGTGCCTACGTCCACAGGGAGAGTGCGGCTATATTCACTATTGAATTGTCTTAGGGTTACATCATACATATTTATAAGAAAATTCTAACTGTACGGACGCTATTTGAAAAACCCCAAAATACCCCGTACCGTACCGCGGGGGCGTTGCCCCCGCTACGCGGAGACAACTCGGCCATCCATAATACTTCTCTTTATAACTAAGAGAATATGAGTCACTTGTTCTAACATGTTGTCCAAAAGTATAGACTTTAATCGTGTTAGTCCTATAGTTATAATATAATATGTCATACATATCACTGTATTTGTAGGATCAACCTTATGTTGTAAAGGAAGCAAAATAATAGTAGTCGAACATTGAACATATTGAACATTCAATCACTAAATGAATGTCTCTTCGTTGTTGGGCTCTAACGTCTCTTTTAGTTCTGTTAACTGCAGGATCAATTTTTCTTCTTTCATATTGCTAACCAGTGGCAGTCAGTGAGGCTTCTGCTACATCCCTTTGTACCTGTAGGGAAGTCAAACAAAAATTCATAACAAAATATAGATTATTTTGATGTGAAAGTTGTGTAAATGTTGGATTAAGAAGATGAAAAAGATAAAAGCTTCAAAAATGGAGGTCATGCCAAATGTTTTGAACCAGGACATGAGGAACTGAATGCATGACCGAAAAGAAATCATCTTAAAAAAGCGACAGATCTTTGCAAATTCATGAACATGATCATAAC
Source organism: Betula pendula (assembly GCA_900184695.1). NCBI lineage: Eukaryota > Viridiplantae > Streptophyta > Magnoliopsida > Fagales > Betulaceae > Betula > Betula pendula. The sequence continues at coordinate 365,874 of FXXK01000366.1, forward strand.
TAACAGCTACTTAGAGAGCTATCCCTTGCCATCACACCCATATAGAGTAAGCTTGACCAGGCAAAAGAAAAAGATTGCTTTCTGATTAGAAAACACAAACAGAAAATAGAAATAGAAATCAAAAGCAGACTTAATCATGAAAAAGGGGAAAAAAAATATAACTTTCACTCTTCAATTTATGATTTCAGTGAACTACATAACGTAATCCAAAAATCTTCTTACAGATACATGTAAACATAATAATAGAAGGCTTCATGAGATTAACAAATTTTTACATACCTAAATGTAAGTCATTTTCACTTTAGAAGTGATTTTTTTTTTTTTGAAAAATAATCGCATAATATAAAATGTACTCTGAAAATATCGCCTCATACTATTCCTGTAAACTTTTTTTTTTTCCCCCTGAAATTCATCTCACCCCTTCTTCTGAAGTACTGACAAATTTAAGGAACAAATCCATATGTAATCTGATCCACTTAGCACATAACATGACAAAATCCATGGCAAAGCACACCAATGAGAAAAAAAAAACTTTAATTTCTCTATTTAGTACTTTGTATGTCATTGAACCATATGTTAGCATCAAATTTTGTTTGCTGTGGTTCCTATACACTTGGCACATGAATTAAATCAAGCAAGCCAAAAACAAATCAAGGTGTTTTTATTGTTTGATGTTGCAGTGAGCTAGACAATAAATTATGATCATTATGGAGAGTAGAATATAACAACAATTGCGAAAACGATACAGTACGAATTGAAGAAAACTCACAAAGTGAGACCTGGTGCCAACATTATTAGCGAATTTTTCTTTTACGCATATGAGCCCGCAATTGCTTGATTATATACTGAATGATTTCTTTCATACTGGCTCTCCTATCCTGCATTAAGTTCCAAATTTCTGGGACTGCATACCTCCCACTTGCATTGACTTCGTTTATTTCCAGCAATGCTTTGGTAACAGCCTTGTATACATCCTCACCCCATTTAGTTTTCAACTCTTGCAAATCTTTGTCGTCTTCATCTATTTGTTCCTACATTTCACCATTCTAGTATTCTCAAGTCACAACTAAAATTAAAGGTCACAAAAGCATCCAAGGTATATGAACATACTTGGGGTTCACCATTTTCCATTACTTTCTTGAAAGGCTGCCAATGTGGATTCGTCAACTTTTCTTGCCATTCTGAACATAATTCAGCAGATATCCTCGCCCAGTCTTCACCAGGGAATTTCTGTAAGCATATATCTCGAAAAGGTTTCCAGTCAACCTCCCCCATTCTTATTATTCTCAGTTTTGATTGCCCAGTCAACATATTTTGCAAGCTCTGCATGGCAAAACAGAGAGAAGATCACGCCATTAAGCACCTGTATTTATTAGCATGTTTTGGAGGTGGAACTAGCAAAGCGAAACAACTGGTGAATTGTATGCAAAAAGTGGGGCAATAAAGCCATACTTCTATTGATTCTTTTCGAGCCTCTTGTAGCTCTTGGTTAATCATATGCTCTTTAACCATCAGAACAGAGTTAAGGGTTTCCATTGCATCTGTCTTTTCCTCTTGAGCTTGCAATTTTTCTTTCAACTGCATGAGTTATAATTGAATTTTTTATGTTAGCTTATCAAAAATTACCATCAAGTTAAATATTAAAAGAAACAAGAAAAAACCTACGTTGAGATTTGCAAAAAAGAAATGACACAAACTTGATGAAAAGGTTGAAAGTGATAAACAAGAATTATAACTGATACATGCATTATTCTTGTGGATCAGCATGGATACGGCAGCAGATACATTTACGTTCCATTGCAGGCATCTAACATAAAAAGACAGGTATAGTACATCCAACACCCTTAAAATATAGACAACTATCAGTAAACCAGAGGACACTACAGATTCAAGTGTATATTATTGAGTGCATCATCCAACTTATGCACATGATAAAACATTAATGTGAAGACATCAAAAATAATTTAAAATAAAAATAAAAGAAGAAAGATTCTGTGAAGCATACACTTGGGAGCTATTTTCGTTAATTAGAATGACACTATTTCCTGCACTTCAGGAGACAGTGCATGGTTGAGACATCAATGAATTAACGGTGGGAAAGTAGATCTAGAGGTTGCCTTCAGTGCAGGTTCATTGGATGTAACCGATGTTGATAGATACAGTGTAGAATTGTGGAGCAGTTACAATCTGATAGGACGAAAATCTAAGCAGAAGCTGGGGCTAAAATTGATATTTAGATCCAAATTTCAACTATATTGCTTTTTGTATAAAGGGTTACTGCTCAACTTTTGTAAAGTAGTTGAAACTGAGAGGATGTTTTAGGCAATATTAGAGTATGTGTTAAGACTGATAAAATATGCTTTAGCCTGTCTAGTTTAAGGCTGATCTTTATAGCACAGTTTAATGCATATTCTTTTAATTTTCTGTAATACCATATAGAATGCAGCTTCTAAGCAGAAGCCTGGAATAATCTAAATATTTAGACCAATTTTCAACTATACTGCTTTTTGTATAAAGGGTTGCTGGACAACTTTTGTAAAGTTGTTGGAACAAAGAGGATCTTTTAGCCAATATTTAGAATATCTGCTAAGACTGAAAAAACACTCTTTAGAACTCTATGAAATTTTATTACTGCAGCATGCTCAGGACTTTAAGAACTTTAAAGAGAATCAATTGAGATCCTTCTATACAAATTATAGTTAAGATCCTGTAACTACACTTTAAAGTAAATAAATGCTATAAACAATGACAGATACTATGCTAATTAGAATAACCATTCCCATTCACACCCTAGATTGAAATTTGATAATGACAAGACAACACCAAAAAGTTGCCGAAGGCTTGAACTGCTGCATCACCTTTAACTGAATGCAATCATATAATTGAACCAATTCAATGTATTTCTTTTCTATATTCTTGTACTATTGAAGTTTTCAAAGAGATGTTCAGGTGTCTATTGACTACTGTACGAACCTTTTCAATCTCGTTTAAAAAACTTCTTCGCTCCAGGTCATTGTGGGCTTTACTCTCCTCCAATTCTTTGGCTTGCTGGTCGAGCTCTTTCTTTTGACATTTCAAGGCTCCATCCAGCTTCCTGTTGTTGGACTGTGTTTGTTGCATCTCTGGGGAAATGAAAGGGTATGGGTTAAACTTTAAACACAAATTCAAAGGAAATTGTATCAAACAAATGCCAGAGAAATCTAAATGCCGTGCAAGGTTATGCAAGCTATAAGTGCACTGATAGATGTAAACGACACAGAATAGCTGAATGAATGGAAGTGAGACTAACACGAAAGGACGGAACAAAAAACCCTTTCAGAGACATGTTCAAACTTCATAATGTACGCATCTAATAAATTAAGTTCAGAGACTGACAATAATATCCTGAAGTGACTTATTTCTAGGAGAAATGCTACTTGACAAGCCTCCATTCACTAAGCATAGTTTAGAATCAGGCGTGGCTTAGGAGCATTAATAAATCAAAGTCGTCTTCCATAGGGACAGATTCACATTTATCTCTTGAAATTTATTGAAATTCGAAAATTTTGGATGACAGTATCAGAAAACAAAAGAGAACACAGTTCCTAGTTTGTCACTTAGAAACTAATAGAAGTATCTTGCCACAATATGTTCCTACAAGATTCTATTCATATGAGCAATAAGAAGTCAACCGTATTCAATCTTCTACCTTTTTTAACAAAATTTAATCCAGATTTTCATGTAAAATCTGTCCTGCACAAACGATCTAACTGTAGAAAATGGTTCATGAAGAAAAACTCATAACCATTGTCTTATATTATTTTTATATAAGTAATCGAAATATAATTAAAAGTGAAAGGCACAACTCGGGTACACATGAAGTATACAAGAGAAACATCTAACTAAAAGGAAAAAAAAGAACAATGAAATTATGAAAATTAAGCACCAAAAGAGCTAAAAAAGCAACTGTCCAAATATAAAAAGTATTAAAGAAAAATGACTTAAGCTCTATCAACATCTTCTTGCGGTCCTTGAAACTTCTATCATTGTCTTATAGATGCCAAGAAACTGGGAAAAGCCTCTTTTAGAGACATTCAATCTCAGAACTTTGATCTTACTACTAAATACATCACCTTCCAGTGCCTAATGGATATATGCATGACATGAGAACGATGAACAAGGAATGATACACTAAGCTTCTTCTATAACTTAAATGAATAACATACTTAAATGCAACACATCTGTTTCATTCATCAGCCTTTTAACAGTTGCAGAGGACTCATTGTACTTGTGCTCCATTTCCAAAAAACTTTTGTCTTTGGATTTAACTTCCTCTTTAAGTCTGCAAACCGTAGCCATTCTCTCATTATACTTATGCTCCATCTCCAACAACCTTAGGTTCTTGTAATCAATCTCGTTTGCAAGGCCCACAGCAAATCTGCGGCATTTGATTAATTCCTCTTCATAGTTGTGGTTCCACATTTGGACAAAAAATTTAGGTGCCTGCAGCATCAGTCAAAAACAAGTTTAAGCAAATTGAACCATTACGTGAACTAAAGCCAAAGGTATCAGATTTAGCACTTCATGCATCTAGAAAACGGACATTTTGAGGGTATTTTATGCATAAACAGTGGTTTGTGAAGTAAAATTATACGAGCTTTTTACTATCAATTTATACAAGTGGAAAATAACAGAGGTAAAAGCTTCTTCTTCCATCGTCATTCACAAATTTATACCAGCTTTAGTTTCCCTAACGCTTTAATCAACATCTTTTACGCAACAAATTGACTGGAACTTTTGGAATTTTCAATATCTGATTAACTGTTTGTGGCTTCATAAAATGAGAATGTCCAGTTTAGCTGAGAGAGAGTTGAGGTAATTTATGCTCATAATTTAAAAAACTTAGAATATAAAATCATTTGGGCCGATTAAGCTAATCGCAAATAGTATTAATAAAGAGATGGGAAAATAAAATACATTAATAATGTTTCCTAATCTTAATCATAGATACACCTCATCATCATGATGGATAACAGAACTAAACTACGTTGGCTTTAACCAGATCAAATGAAATATAAAAATTACGATTCCCAAAAACCCAAATCTCCCAAAACCCCAAGCAAGAAAAGAAGGCAAAAAGAAAGCATAAAAGTAGACATTTTGCTTAAGAAAGTTCGAGAACCACACATAATCGAAACAGAATGGACATAAATCACTGAAATACAAACAAATAAGGAATATACATTGCACCCCCATCTCAAGATGTAAGTTAAATGGCAAACAAAATGCAATGTTTTTTTTTTTTTTGAAGTTACACACACAAAAAGTAACTTGGACCCAGAATCCAAGTAAAAGAACAAAGAAAAGAGACTAAATACCAAGTCTTAGTGGGAAAATGGTTTATACTTTCAAGTTCAGCCTTTGTGCAGCTATGGAGCTTCGCAGTGAGTGGCTTTGGAGTGAAAGGCAGAGAAGGGGGAGAAAAGGTGGCACCTTTTGATCTGGACAAAGACCAAGTTCAAAACCATGCTAAGCATATATGATACCCTAATCTCAAATATTACTTTGATTCTCTTCTGTGAGAGAGAGAGGTGAATAATTAGTTTCCCCCCAAGAAATTACACACTTCAGTCTATAAAAATGTGAATTACACGTCTTACATTACAGATAAATTTGATTATGTTATTCCTCATATTTTTTTATGCATTTAACGTGCTCATAGGATCCAAGATTGGGCTTTATCACATGCATGCAGAAGAACCTTAATTCTGGATACACAATTTTACAAGAGAAAGTATATATCTTGGCCCAAATTTTGGGGTGTCAAATAATCTGACAAAAAAAAAAAAGTTTGTTAAGGATGTATACTCCAGCTTTTCTAATCTTTACTATAGCAAGAAAAATCACTTTGCATTGGAGAAAATTTATTTGTCCTCATCAATATGGATAGGAAAAAACATTTTGATGTATACTCTAGCTCTTCTAATCTTTACTATAGCAAGAAAAGAAAAATCACATTGCATTGGAGAAAATTTATGTTGTCCTCATCAATATGAATAGGAAAAATACAAAGAACCGGACCATATTTTCAAAAGAAATGTTATATACTACACTTTTATCCTACTTTACTGATGTGGTATTGTCAATCAACTGTTACATTTTTTTTTTTAAAAAAAAAGAATTGATTGACAGTGTCATATCAGCAACGTGAAATAAAAGAATGGTGTATTACATTACTTTATTTTCAGTCAATACGGGAAAAATCCAAAAGAGTAATTGCTATTACCATATTTTTATTTCATTATTATCCTACAATACTGTTATGACAATTTCAATCGACCCTTAATTTATTTATTTTTTTAATATTTTGCTGGCATATTAGTCGGACCTTCCAGGCACCCCTTCTAAATTTCAATTTGGCCAACTGAACTAGTCACAGTAGCGCTACACTTCTAAATTCACGATCAGAGCTGCCAAGAAGGGACCTTAATAATACTTTTATTATGCTTTCTAAAGATGTAACCGTTATAAGAATACATATCAACAATTGCAATGGACCCCAAGTATGATGAAAGGTGTTTACTACAGCATCAGTTGCAAGTAGATTATCCAAATTCATAGGACATGACCAGAAACACAAATTCATGGGGCCTTCCTTGGGGAGAATTTTTGGCCTTTTCCTTTGATCACCAATCCAATGCTTTCAGTTAACCTAAAGGGAGGACATTGCCAGTGCGGCATGTCCACACGTTGGAGTTGTTGGCCTTGATTTCTCAGTAATCCTGTAGCACCCATAGTTATGTATAAGAGTCCCTCAAGCTAACCACTCATAAAGCAAGATCCCATGAACAGTGACCAGCCACGTATGGAGGGCTTTGTTCTAATTGAATGATATTTTTTTATGTTTGAATATATCTAGGAACAAATCTAGATCACACCTTATTATGCTGGCTGAATGTGACTACAACGGTAACTCTTGACAATCGAGAAACAGGGCAAAAGCTAATTTAAAACACAAGTTGCAGATCAAAGGTTACATTGTCGAATAGGTTTTCCATCCATTGTACATACAGCAGGAACGCCAAGTGTCGGCGAGAGTACATGAATGTAGTTCATACAACAAGTTGTCTCATGGAGAGCAGAATTGGTACAACATGAAATTTCATAATTTACAGAGAAGAAATGCCCTAGACACATTCCCCCACCATGTAATGGGGGCAAGATCATTCCATCTCCATAGTTGCTACATTTGGGGACTCGGATATTTATTTCCTGCAACCAGCAACATTGTTCCTCATCAGAAAAATTCAATATTGCTTTGCTTACAAAATACTGAAATCATGAGTATGTAAGGGCTACGGAATAGAGAAATTTAGGACTTTCGCATAATAGCTAGACTATTTAAGTAGATACAAACTGAGCTGAATATAAATGCAATATTTGCGGAATACTGCTTTTAGAGAATGAAGTAACTTGGCGTGTATACTCATGCTTCTGTCACTGTTAAATTTATAACTAATAATCAATTGCTTTCTATGAAAAGGTGCCACCTAGCCTGGGAAGTAAAAGCTATTCAGTTACCAAAGGAATATCAGCTAGCAGAACTAGCAAAATCTTATCAGAAAGGTAGCAAAGGCCAAATTCAAAACTCATCTACATGCTAGCCTACCAATATCTAATATTATTAATGAATATCTCAAATAGCTATCCATTTTATCAGCCCTTAATTTTTACAGTAAAGTATCTGCAAACTTATACCAACCTTCAACGCATTCCCCTTTTGCGTTTAGTTACTACTTCCTCCCACTCATCTAGTAAAAATGTGACTCCCTCTTGGAGCGTAGCTCTTCTTCCATCCGAGAAGTTCCACAATTCTGAAATTATATACCGCCCGCTTGGGTTGTAGTCATTTATTTCCATTAAAGCTGTTGTCACAGCCTCGTAAACTTCAACACCCAATTCCTTCCTTAGACCTTTCAATTTCTCATCTTCTTCATCTATAACTTGCTGAAACAATGACATTCATCTTAAGTAAACCATGTCATGTTCAAAGGGAAGCAAAGAAAATATGTACTATGGGAATATTAGAATATCATTGCAATTAATCTATTAAAAGCTTCAATAATAAATTAGGGCAGCAGAATCATTGAACATTACTTAGATTTTCTAATTCTTAAAAGAATTGTCCCAAAGTACATGCGACAGACCAATTACCAAATGCAGATTTACTAATTGAGTACAAATGGATAGACAGCAGAAAGCACGCTCCTGACAAGCTACATAAGAAGACATTGATAAACTACCAAACAGACATGCAAGCCGGTCATATTTCAAACATGTCTTCTCTTTTTTTTTCGGTATGTTCAGACATGTCAATTGCAAGGGACTTTGCCACTGTAATTCAAAAATTCCCAAATGCAGATTTACTAATTGAGTACAAATGGATAGACAGCAGAAAGCACGCTCCTGACAAGCTACATAAGAAGTCATTGATAAACTACCAAACAGACATGCAAGCCGGTCATATTTCAAACATGTCTTCTCTTTTTTTTTTGGTATGTTCAGACATGTCAATTGCAAGGGACTTTGCCACTGTAATTCAAAAATTCAGCCTATCTAATTACAAAAGCAACACAATATTTGGCAGCTACAACCAAACTAAAGTAGACTTGAAATCTGACCCTCAAATTTAGAGGGAAATTCGATAATTGACAATTAAATAACCCAGAGAAGTCACTGGATGCATTCAGCCGAGGTAGGCAGATTTTAGATCTTATTCTTATTGCCAATGAATGCCTTGATAACAGAATAAGATCCTGCGAACCGGGGATAATTTGTAAAATGGACTTATAAAAAACTTAAGATTATGTTAATTGGGATTTTCCACTGCACATGTTGAGAAGGGGCGGGTTTGGGGGGAAATAATGCTCATGGATAGCTTATTGTATTTTCTTCGGTCCGTTTCTTAGTTTTGGTGAACGGCTCTTCCACAGGCTTCTTTAGTAGCTCTCGTGGCTTAAGGCAAGGGACCCTCTGTCTCCTTTATTGTTTGTCATAGTGATGATGGCGTTGGATAGGATGATTTCAGTTGCAATGAGTGGAGGTTTGTTGTCTGACTTCTTTGTGGGGACTGATATCTCTCATCTTTTGTTTGCTTATGATACCTTGCTTTTACGTGGGCCGACCCAAATCATCTACGCAATTTACGGAGCTTATTCTTATATTTTAAAGCTATGTCGGGTTTGAAGACGAACTTAGTCAAGTCAGAATTGGTTTATGTGGGAAATGTTGATAGTGTGGTTGGGTTGGCTAGGATTCTAGGTTGTGAGGTTGCCCTTGAAGTATCTTGGTCTCGTTGGGGGCATCCCATAAGGCCAAGCATATATGGGACGGTGTTATCGAGAAGATAGAAGGTCGGTTGGCTAGTTAAAAAGGTTGTATTTGTCTAAGGGTGATAGGATTACCCTTATCAAGAGCACCTTATCCAACTTACTTACATACTTAATGTCCCTATTTCCTCTCCCTACGAGTGTTGCAAACTGTATTGAAAAGCTTCAATGTGATTTATTATGGGGTGGACTAGGTGAAGAGTTCAAATATCACTTAGTAAGTTAGTCCAAAATTTATATGCCGATCTCGGAGAGAGGATTGGGGGTTAAGAACTTGTTAAGGTTCAATCACACCCTCTTAGTGAAATGACTTTGGTACTATGGGCTTGAGAGAGAGGCTTGGTGGAGAGGTGATAAATATGAAAGTTCATGCGGAGGGTGGTGTTCTAGTGAGGCAGTTGGGGCGTATGGGGTGGGTTTATGAAAAAATATTAAGAGGGGTTGAGAAAGTTTTGTAGTCATACCATATTTGAGGTGGGTAATGGCTCCAAGGTTACATTCCGGTATGATCTTTGATGTGGGGATATGGCTTTTAAGGAAGCCTTTCTAGTTTTTTTTTTTTTTTTTGTATTGCTTGCGCAAAGGATGCTTTTGTTGTGGCTCATGAGAAATTTTTCTAGAAGTGTCATTTAATGGGGACGTAAGCTTTGCTAGAACATCTCATGATTGGGAGGTGGACACCTTTGCCTCGTTCTTCAGGATGTTATATTTAGCGAGAATGAAACGGGAAGGAAAGGACAAGCTATGGTAGGTCCCTTCCAAAAGAGGGTTGTTTGGTGTTAAATCCTTCTATAATGTCATGGGTTGTCATAATGGTTTATGTTTCCCCTAAAAAAGTGTTTGGCAGACTAAGGTTTCATTGAGGGTAGCCTTTTTGTTTGGTCAGTTGCCATAGGAAAGATCCTTACTATGGACAATCTCCAAAAGCAGCGCGTCATTATGATTGATAGGTGTTGTATGTGTAAAATGAATGGAGAGTCCGTGGACTATCTTCTTCATTGTGAAGTTGCTTGTGACATTTGGAATGTTTTCTTCAGACAATTTGGGTTGTCTTGGGTTATGCCAAGACGAGTAGTCAATTTGTATGCTTGCTGGTGGACTGTCAGTAGCACTCGGAGTGCTGTTGTGTGGAAGATAGTGCTCTCGTGCCTTTTGTGGTGTCTACAGAGGAAAATGAATGATAGAAGTTTTGAGGATCATGAAAGGATTTTGGAAGAGATGAAGTCTTTATTTTTCAACACAATGTATCTTTGGACAGCTACTTTTGTTTCTCCTTTGGTGATTACTTATCATGATTTTCTTTTTTTTTACTCATGCTAGTTAGGTGGCTTCTTTTGTATACTTCTTATATACCTGAGATCGCCTTACACTTTTAATGATATCTCGATTACTTATCAAATAAAAAAAAGTAAATGTTTCAGTCATCCTATTTAGGAACAATGGCCATCGATTCAAGAATTAAATACATATCTTTATGTGGTCTGCAGATGTGGCAATAGCAAGTATCATATGATCATGTCACCACAATATGGTAGTGTCCAATAGCTTCTTTTTTCAGGCATTAAAATTTCAAGGAATCATAATCTACAGGAAAAAAGAAATGGAGAAGACTGCTTAAAGAGCCCTTTCCACACACTTTTGAGGCTTTTTTTTTTCTTGGTCTGCTCTTTTTTCTTTTCTATTGGTGGGGGTGGGGGAAGGTTGGAAGGCGAGCATGTGTTTCTGTTGCTTATGATAAAATTCCTTCTTTTCATCCTTTAAAATGAATAATTATGCCAGATAAAGACATGCAACATGCACAGCATTCATGAAAAATAACATGCATTACTTACTATGGAACAGATTTAAACCAAAACTACTGAGTAATATATAGGAGAGGCAGATATTATGATATCTAAGAATAACACCTGATGTTTCCCTTCAACGGTAGTAACTTTGAGAGGATGCCAGTCTGGGTCCTTCAGATATTCCTCCCACAATGAGCAAAGTTCTGAAGCTCTCATATCTGCTTCCTCCTCGTTATACTTTCTCTTCATTGCTTCATGGAATGGTTTATTGTCAAGTGCTCCCATTCTTTTAACACCAATAGAAGTACGTCTTGCCATTTCTTTCAAGCCCTACAAAGTATAAGAATTAGTATTTCCTCACAGGCTATTGGAACTAGTATTAGGTTTAATACTGTTTAGATCTGAACATAAGGAAGATTCCGATAAGCCAGCCCATGATCCACAGTTCAAATTAATGTAACAGGGTAGAACGCTGGCCATCCCACTATTCCAAGTGAAAAAAGCATTTATACAAACAACCAAAATGTATGTCACTCTAATATAATCAGAATTTGAAACCCACAACTTCTAAATTTCAGGGTCATCTAATAAGTTTGGGGTTGAAAACTAAGGGCATATTAACTCATGAGTCAATCGCCTCTGGGGATCCTACTATTAATAAACAAATTATAATTTACATCATTTACATAATATAGCACCCTAGTACTAACTTCTAATAAAATGCATAAGTTTAAAAGCTTCTTGCAGCTTTCATTGAAAGGGAAAAGAACATACACTTATTAATTCTTTTCGAGCTTCTTGCAGTTCATCATTGCTCTTGCGCTCCTTCACTATTAGAGTTTGGTTCAAATCTTCTAAATCATCAAGCTCTCCTTCTCTTTCGCGCAACTGTTTGAGTATCGCCTCCACCTTTTGCAGAACTTCTACATCTCCATCATCTCCCATGTGCTTCATCACATTTAGTTGCCCTCTCAATTGCTCAATTTCCAATTCCAGCGCTTGTTTTGCATCCAGTTGCTTTTCCAGTTGAATTATTCTATTATGGAGTTTCTCCTTTTGCCTCTGTATGAAATCAATAGTAACATATAACAAATTTTCTTCCGTGAAATTGGCAAGGAAATATCCAGATTAATGTTGAAGAACTAAAATACTACAAACAGACCTTCTGATCTTCAGCCAGTTTCAATACATTTTCATCAGCCTTCTGTTGCTCCAAAGAGGCCAATTGCAGAGTGCTTTTGTTTATGGCATTCTGATAGAATAACCAAAAGCAGGGTGGTCAAGCATATCCTCTTGCAAAATGCATATATAATCATACAAAAACATTTCAACTAATGCTGCAATTGGTTGAATAAATTGTAAGCAAATAATAGGACTTACATTGACAGTATCAAGTTTAAATAGTTTTCTAATCAATCATTCTGTGGTTATTACATTTGATATTTACCGAAGGGGAAAAAAAATACAGAGTTGCTCTTCCCCTTTTAGACAGCATTGAGATGTTGGGATATTAATTAGGTGTTAGACAAACTTGACCATTTCTCTCATATTGAAAAAACTTTTTTTAATCAAAGAAATTTTACCTCTTCAATAATAATAGCATGTGAATTATGAAATATAAGAAAAATTGTGACAGCAATCAAGCCCAAATAATGATACCTTTTCAATCTCTTCAGCGAGAATTCTTCTTTCACTTTCACTCTGTGCATCACGCTTTTCCAATTCTATCCCACGCATCTCAAGCTCTTTTTTCTGAGATTCCAGTTGCAACTTAATCTTTTCGTGGTCATTAAAAATCCTCTGAAAGTGATCCCTCGCACTCAGTTGCACTTTTCTTAGATCTGTGAGCAAACATGGCATAGATTAATTGATACCAGCCAGACACCAAAAAGGAATAATTCATATTGACATTCATAGTGACAAATCCAATATGGTGAAATCTACACTAGAATTTGCCAACAATTCAGGAATTCTACAGCTGTAAATAACTAAGACGATATCCTATTTAACCCAACAAGTGCAGTAGATTGCATTGCACAATCCAGTTCAGGAGATTAAAGAAAAGTAAACATTTGAAATCTACAATCAAACAAACCTTCAGTATAAGATTGAACGAGCATATCTATCTCTTCCATTAAGTTGCTAACAGAGACTGAAGTCTCACTACATCTTTCCTCCATCTCTTTTAAGTGCCTGTTCTTGAGTTCGATAATGTTTGTCAGATTAGATATAAGTTTATCCTGTTTCCTGGCCTCTTCCTCCATAATTTCAGAAATGGTTCTAACATCTCCAATCTTTCGTAGATGTTCCCCAACAATTCCGGTTGAATTATAGTCATCTGCACGAGCAACCCAAGCATAAAGACCAGATTTTTGGCCATTACTAGTATGCCAGTCCTTTTTCCCGTGATGATCTGCCTCGTAAGCCCTCTCAAATGACATAGCATTATGTAACCCAGGCCAATCTTTGTGGAATTCCACAATAGCACTTCCTGAATGACCACGAAAATTCCATAGAGGGTGGACTCTTATGGGATTAAACCCTCTACTTTTCAACTCATCCCTCAGCTTGGATCCACTTTCTCCTACATATCGCCCATCATCTGTCCGTTTAGTTGGCATGTTAACCACAACTCCTGTCCAAGGCCAAACAATTTTCTCATCATGGTCACAGTCAATAGGAGGATCACTCTTCACTACAGGTTTTGATGGACCTGCTAAATCTTTTTCCAAATATTTCACCAAAGCAAGGTGATTAGCCTTCTCTTTTGCACTTCTCTTTTCCGAACTACTTTTGCCCACCCCAGAAGCATGCTGAAGAAGGTCCTTATATAGATAATCCCGCTTTCTCTTCTTTGGGCAGTAGGGGCAAGCAAATGTCTCGTCTGAGTTTTTGAAATGGTGATTCCCATTCTTCAATTCTTCGTAAGTTTTATCTTCATACTCACCCATTTCAGAGTCACTAATATCTGTGTCTTCTCCTGAGCCATAACCCATCACAACTCCCCTTAAAGTTAAAAAGTACCTGGAAAATTGAAAAAATAACACAAAAGGGCTTAAAATCAGCTTTCACGCTTTTCTTACATAGATAATTTCTATTGGTTATTATCAAATTTTCTTTTGTAGATGATTTCTCAAATGTGACCATTAGGAAGTCAAACTAGTGTAACCTGAGCAAAGGAAAGAATGTAGACATGATTGAGGGTTTAATGCAGAACTGCTATAATTCATCCAATATCTTACTGTTTTGAATCCAAAATCCAACCCACCCCCCCCCCCACCCCCCCCACAAGCAATGGATGACTCTTGCACAATTTAAAAGATAATCCGGGAAGAAATTGGACATTTGGGCTTCACTAGCGTGGCACTTTTACAACAATTAAACAAGTTTCCGCATTTCATTCTCTCTTCTTTTTTTTTTTGGCAGAACCAAGAGACAATTTCAGACCAAAGGAACATTGTATAATACCAAGAACTACATTTTAAAACATTCACTCCATGTAATTGGTAAGCCAGTCAACCATATTAAGATAAATATTTGAGGTTTGAACAGAACCCAGAGATAATCTTGTATTTAAGACCACAATCTAGTACACTCACATAATTCCAACAGCCATCAAACATTCAAAATACACATAACCAGACACCAGTAACAGAACAGTTATTCTTAAACCCCATTTCCAATTCAGCTCAACTAAGCCTCAATCTAACCACAAGATCTATTGCCTAAAGCTCAGTATTAAAATTTTTTAAATAAAAACTAGAATCAAGAAAAGTACAAGCGGATCGGCGGAAAGGAACAAAGAAATGACTTTTACAGCGCAGTCTAGAGCCTCAAACTCCAGAACTGAGACGCAGAAAGCAAATCAAGCCCAAAAAGATCGTGCATTTGAGACAAATTATCCAAACAAATCCATGCATGCAAAGAAAGAAAGAAATCAGAAAATGTGAGCAAAAGAGAAGATCACCTTCACAATTGGATCTTCCTGGGGTCTCCGTTTGAAGACTTGGGAAAGTTGGGGTTTTGGGTTTGATCAAGGAACTGGGTCAGACATGGAAGTGAATAGGTTTGGTGCTTTGAGAGTTGTGCGCACTGCGCACACCAACACTACAAAAAGTGTGAGTTCCTGTGTGTGTTTGTCGTGACAGAGTGAGAGAGAGAGAGAGACTGAACAACGAAAGATGAAACGCGCGCTTACAGCGCGTCTGGTGGTTTAGTTGAACAACGAAGAAGAATATTGATGCTGAGTAATGCTAACCTGGGGGCGCCTCCATTGCCTAACCATGAACTGTCAGTAATCAATCAAGTCCTAAACCATTCAAGCATGACATGGTAAGAAAAGGTGTTGATTTTTATTTTAAAACAAAAATGATGTTTTTCAATTGTTCGGATTTCGTTTTAAGTATTTGCATTCAATTTTGTGGTTACTAGTCCAATTCTTTTTTTCTTTTCTTTTTTCTCCTGAATTCTTTTTCTAAGTAAAGGAGGGAAGGGAGAAAAAACTATAAAGGAGACTTTCCCACTCCTAAAACAAATGGAGATTCATTTATTTGTTTGTGTTTTCTTTTATAATTTTTTTAGCTAATAACGTCAATGAGTAATATTATAGTTATGACTTGTTAAATTATAAGAATTTTTGGTAGCGACTATGGTACTATATGAGAATATAAAATTATGTAAATAGATGAAAGTATGAAAGAAAGACACATAATTAAGATAATTTAGCCTATAACTTACGTTCACACGTCAAAACTTTTTTCTTAATTATATCTTTCATTAATTATTTAATTGTATACATGACTCTAATTATAAACAAATAGTTACATGTCTTTTTTACTTCTACATTAACAATAATAATTAATTTACACAAATCATCTTATAACTCTTTAGTTTTTATACCTCTTGTCTTTTGACTTCTTATAACTCTTATTTCAATATGACTAGTTTATAACTTGTTAACACGTATTAGTATCTGATTGAAGTCACACTTGCACTAAACTTTTTTTTGTTAACATTCTCCAATAATATGCTAACACATGTCAAAATTTTATAAAAGTAACATTTTTCATCATCAAATTACGGATTTAGCATAAGTAAATCACCTAAACAGTTGTTAAAGGAAAGTTATAAACTTTATCTTCGTATCAATATTTTTAACTCAAAATATTAAATACTGTAATCTAATTACTTAAGAAAATCTCAAAAAACATAAAATCCTACACATTAGTTATCTTATAAGTAGGAAATTAAAACAGATTAAATGAATCAAATTTAATTCAAGAATATTTTTTATTTATTTATGTGAGAGAGCTCATGTGTGAACATCAAAAGGAAGCCACAGACTATCTATTCTGCGGCTGCACGTGCCTAGTAATATGCACTCCCCTTGGGACGCAATTTCGGGAATGATTTCCCCCTGCTTAGGCACATCCCAGTTTCGTGTGCCCAAAAAGAGTAATGAAGAGCCCTGGTGCATAAGAGGATTAGTAGCAATTTTTTTTAAATTTTGTTTTAATATAAGAAATAAAATATTTTTTTAGTTTTCTATTTAAATATACTTTATAGCAGTTTTTTTTTTATCTTTCTCTATATGAATTAAATATTATTTAAATTAAATGCTAAAAAAAAGAGAGAGAAAATAAAAATTTAAATATTGTTTTAAACAAATGGTAGAAAAAAGAGAGAAGAGAGAGAAAGTTTTTATATTAAAATAATGTTAAGGAAATTATTTTATGTTCCATAAATGAAGGGAACCAAAAGTGATTTTTTTGGTGTTTCTATATTTTAGAAAACACTTAAAAAAGCTGTTGTTGAGACTTTTTTATATTTTTTTAACAATTTTTCTTACACTAAAAAAAAAAATATTTAAAAAAAACTGCTATTAATGTTCTAACTGATCATATTCATGAGTGAACTCATTCTCTCCTTTGACGGTGTAGTGTAGTCCGTTGTATGGAGAAGGATTTCCCTCCATTTCAAAAGAAAGAGGGTCAGTTAGTTAAATTATGAGGGGTGAAATTGTCTCAAATTAAATTTGGGACAATTTTGTTCATCTTTTAACATTAATCGAATCCTCAAATGGAGAGAATCTATTTACCGTGTATGGAGTACTTTTTAAAAAATAAAAAATAAAAGAGAATGTATTAAAAATAAATAAATGTATAATAAATCTACAAGTAACTCGTCTTTTGCAATCAATTCTTCACTTTTTTAAAATCTACTTTGACAATTTAAATTTTTCGCAAATTTGGGAAAGCTCCCTCCGTGTTTTTTTTTTTTTGTCCAAATACTCAACATCTTTTATTGCCACATTAGCATTTTTGCTAAATCACCTTAAAATAATTTTTAAATATTTGAATATTTTTGTCAAATATTTTTGAATATTTATCTTTTTTTAATGGCTATAGTTTTAAAAATTTATTTATTTTTTCCTGACGATTATATTTTTTAAAAAAAATCATATGGTTTCAATATAAACAAGGATTTCACATTAGGAAAAAAAACCACGAGAAATTACCAACAGAAGCAATCAACAACACTCGGTTGTACATCCTCATCATGCACCACTTGCCCCATTTAAGTCCTTTTGTCATAAAACCAATCCCAACTCAACCTGCAAGACACTCAAATCCCCGGCAAACCCACAACCATACCGCAAACAAAACTGCACACACAAACAAGTCCAGCAACAACACCACCCACATATGTTTCCTCCAAATTTGCTTTGCCTTTTGCCGGTCATTTGTGAAACCCTTATGCACCGGCAATGAAAAATCCTTGAACACACCATTAGAGGGGAGAAGAAATGGGAGAGGAACGAAGAGGGAGGAGGCTGCGTGGGAGAGAAACGAAAAGAAAAAAGAAAAAAGAACAATTTAAAATGATATTTCACTCTTTTTGTGAGCGAAATAATTTTTTTTTTTTACCAAATTGAGCTAATGATGAGCCTTAAAAAAAAAACAAAGTTACGGAATCAGAATCTTGAAGCAGGATGCTTGTTGCCTCCTCAAATCTTGCGCTAAAGATCGGACTCCGGAAAAACGGTAGCACAAATGAATTGTTCCATACAATACAAGTAACTAAAATAGGAAACATTTCCACTTTGATTTTTGAATATTGAAGCTTAATTTGAAATAATTGGATCAAATCTTTTATGAGATTTTATCATGTATAATTTTTAAAATCTTAATAATTATCTTTAAATTAAAGAAAAAATTATATTTAATCCTTAAGTTTTCATCTGATTTGAATTTAGTCCTTAGGTTTTCAATTTTAAGAATAAGATCCTTAAGTTTTACTCAAATTTTGAAATTAGTCCATCTATTACTTAATCGTCAAAATTAATGATTTTCTATTTGTCACGTGTGTCTCATTTGACACTCTAAGGTTTATATCAACGTCAAAGTTAATAGTTCTTCCTTTAATACTATAAATTTAAAAGATTAATATGACAAAGAAGATGATTATTGTTTTTTAAGTTGGGTATTT
Organism: Betula pendula; assembly: GCA_900184695.1. NCBI lineage: Eukaryota > Viridiplantae > Streptophyta > Magnoliopsida > Fagales > Betulaceae > Betula > Betula pendula. The sequence continues at coordinate 384,517 of FXXK01000366.1, forward strand.
TGTTTTTTTGTTTTTTGTTTTGTTTTTTATAGATGAATTGACGCTTAATAATATGACATTGATATTAATTGTTGATATGAACGCTAACATATGAATTGAGACACAAATGATATATGACAAACGATTTATTTTGATGAAAAAATGATAGAAGGGCTTATTTAAAATCTGAGCAAAACTTAGGGACCATACTTTTAAAATTAGAAACTTAAGGACTAAATTCAAATCATATAAAAACATATAGACTAAATATGATTTTTCCTTAAATTAAATGATGCCGAAAAAGAAGAGAAGCGTCATGAGTTTACCGAGTCATAAGACACAGGTGTTTGCTAAACACTTTTATTTCCTCTCATTTTTTTTTCTTTAAAATTCAAATTAACTTTTAATAATTCATAAATTATTTTTTAACAATTATTTTTTTTCACTTTTCTTTTTAAAAAATTAACAACATTTTTTTAGTTTATATCACAATATTATTATTATTATTATTCTAACAAAAGATACCTCTAAAGTCATTAACAAAGACCTCCAAAGTCTTTTTCCTTTAGAGAAAAAAAAAAAAAATTCTTTCTTCCTTTAGACGTGCAGCGTCAAGACATTTGTGAGGATTTATTATTATTATTATTTAAATCAGAAGATTCTTCTGGAGCAGCTCTACTCTATGGTTAAGAATCGGTCCGGAAATTAATGATTAGAAGACATCATGGCTAGTTTTTTTACCTGATTTGATTAAGACATTACGGGAGAATCTAGTGCCTTTTTCACTTTATCTTTTAATAGGTAATTTGCTAATTGATTAGTCAAATACATAAAAAGTTACTTATCCAAGGAAGTCTTTTACTTTACCAAAACAATAAAAATTGAATTGAAAATCATAAAAAATCTTTTACACATGTCATTTTTTTTTCTTTATTTTGTATAATGAAAGATAGTTTTGAAATGATTAGGTCATCTAATTGTTAATAAGATAGTTTTTTACGACCTAATCTGATGAACTTGACCTAAAATATTAATCAACGTTTTGCTCTTAAAAAATGCCAGGATTTGTGATGCCTAATCTGACATCAGATTAGGTCATGTGGAAAGGACGTGACCAAATCTGATAATTATTAATGTAGGAGTACTTGTATGAGGGCATATATAAAGGCATGTCGATAGTTTTTCTTTTCTTTTCTTTTTATTTATTTTTTATTTTTTTTGAGTGGCTCTAGCATTTCTTGTTCTACTGATACTTAATTATCACTGGAAAAGGGTTCCACACCACACAAAACACAAACTTCTTGTTGTGCCAATCTTTATGGAAATTATTCAAACTACAATCATTGCTTGTTGTACAGAAATAGAACTGTTGCTTGTAATCTCTAGTGACAGTTTTGCATGTACGAGTGCAATATTGACGGATGGAAATTGGAACCTCTGGTCAGTCTGGTGAATAGCATCTTACTGTTGACGGAAGATGGAATCTTACACCTGTTGGAGAGCTGTCTGGTCTGCGCGAGAGTATGCTTCTGAAGACATGGACTCATTGGACCGCATTTCAAAATGATGTACAGCTCATTATATTCAAACTTTTTATTATTTTTCACATTAAATATGAATAATTTTTTTTTTACTCCCTATTTTTATAAAAAGGCGGATTAAGCTTACATGCTGTAATAAAAGCAAAGGTTCAGATTTATTTTAAATTTTTTACAAAAAAATCTGAACGCTTACTTTTATTACAGCATACATTCTACGACATGTAATCCAAATCCTAAAAAGGCTACTTAAGTTTTTTGTGGACATAATTTTTCAAGTTGGTTTAAACTTACTAATAGCACAAAATAAAGTCTATAATTATGATTTTGACATTTGACTTATGTAAGTTCAAGTGATTAATTTTTTTTTTTTGGTGACCTATAACATTAAAACTGGTTGCATATTTATCATTGGTATTGAAATTGGTTATTAGCAACTGTAATTAGGGTCTCAATTCTGATTGCGATTGCTAAAAATTAAATAATTAAAAATTTTAATTGCGGTTGTGATTATTATCCAATAATCACAACTAATTGTATACCCCTAATTTGATCCAGGTGACTGCAAGGAGGACAGACGGTGGAGTGAAGACGTGCGGCATCCATGATCTTTTCCGGAAGTTTTGCATTTTCAAGGGTAGAGAAACAAAATATCTTGAAATTCCAGAAAATTTAAGTGATGCTGATCATGAAACAATTAGAAGACTGGTCTACTTTGAATACCAAAAAAAAAAAAGAAAAAAAAATAGAAGACTGGCCATTCATGTCTCCTCTTTAAAGGGTATTTTCTCAAAACTTAGCCAGTGCTTGACGGAGACAACTAGAGAGAGAGATAAGAAAAGAAATGAATTAAAAAAACAAAAGAAAAAAAGTTGAAGAAAATATATATATTTTAATAATATAAAAAAAAATAAAAAAAATCTGGGGTGTTTTTAGATAGAGAAATAAAAAATAATTTTGTTCTTTAAATATAAAAATAATTGTTGGGTATCTGATACTAGTGCCCTAACAACCACTGCATCAACCCCATTTTGTTCTTCACATGGCGAATTCCTGTTTTGGGTATCAAATATTCTCAATTAAGGATATTATTAGCAATTTTATTTTTTTATTTTTTTTGGAATATACATGTTAAGAAAAAAAAATCTTAAATAAGTGTGAATAATTAAGAAAACATAAAAGTCGATCTAAAGCGTTAGTATCCTTAAGAATTCTTAATCATTAGATCAAACTTCGAATTTATGTATCTTTTAGAACATGTTTGATAAGCGAAATGACTATTTCAAAGAATACCCTTTATTAAGAATAGAATGAATGTAATAGATTAACCTTGAAATAGTCATTCTGATAGCCATGAGGATTCATTACACTCATTCTACTCTTAATAAAGAACTATTTCAAAAAATAACCATTCTGCATGTCAAATATAACCTTAATTTGCTTACTTGACATAATGATCTGTTGCAAGTCAACCGCCTCAGAAGAGACCCACGAACAACCGCTCCAATTAATAGGAATAGCAGAATAACTTATAATTATAAGTGTGATGGGTGTAAAGAAATAGGGTTTGGGTCATCTTACCAGTGTGGCCAAAGGAACTGTCCCGTACATCAACTTCACGAGGAATGCACTTTAGGTGCGGCCAGCACCACCACCTGCACGCACTCATTATTCTCGGCCGAGAATGTCCAGTTCACATTTCATAAGCAATCTCCAACGTTGGATCGATGTCTTGAAGTATACATAATTCATGTATATATTAGATAATATTTAATTATATAGAATATGTTTTATACATGATATATGATATAATAATAATAATAAACAATATTAATTGCATTTTGTGTGTATATATAATATATGAAAAAAAAAAATTACATGATATATATCTTTATTAGTGACAACTAAAGTCAATGCTAATATATATATAAATTATGATGTTCAATAGCTAACCATATCAATTTACCTTTTTAGTTTACGTGTACCGGAGGTTTTGTATAAGAAAGAACTCTAAAAAAGACATGAAATGTTCAAACATTGGTCAATATAAATGTACCAACTACTCAAGAAACTTTCATGATTGACTTGTGGTATTGGCATTATTTACAAGTTAACAAGCAGTCATATGTTGGACTATGTCTTCATTTTGTAGGTATATAAAGAGATGATTTGTGTCATAAAATGAACTGTGAAACTTTTAATCAATTCTTATTGTCTTCTTCATCCTGCTCTCCATACGAAGGAAGAATCTCGCGCGGCTTTGGAATCATCCTGGCCGGTGAGTTAATATGCTTACATTTGTCGAATAATTTGTATGAACTTCATTTTTTTTTTTTGGTATATCTAAGTTTTAATATATTTATTAGCTCATTTTGTTCCATTTTCTCAATATCACTTTGTTATAAATTTCAATACATATGGCGAAGGATGGTTTCAGCTACCCTGTTTGGCCAAATTGAAATAGCTCATTTGATCATATGAAAATGACTGAACCAATTCTAATGGTCATTAATTGGGTGATTTGGCTACTCTCAAGTTGGCCATAAGGGATGATCGAGTTATTTCTTTTGGCCAAACGGAAATGGTCAAAGGTTCTAGTATAACTAAATATGAACTTCCTTAGGAAAAAGTGTATTAATCTTTTAAAGTGTTGCCTGCACAATTAATGTTGTGAGTAAAAATATGAGATTTATGTCCCACATTTGTAAATTATAATAAAGAAAAAATAATAGTTAATATAACTAAGTCGACGCAAGTCCATTAACTTAAGTTTTTGAGTTAGAAATGTTATCTTAATATGTATATAATTAACTTACTCTTGTTTGACCAAAGCCCGTTGTTTAAGCCTTTGCAATCATAAGAAGAGGAAGAAAATGAAGAATCTCGTATGGCTTAATTCTGAATCATCCTGGTGAATTAATCTGTTTATATTTGTCCAATAATTTTTACTGAGCTTTTCCTTTTTTGTATGCAGAAATTTGACGCTGTTACGCAACAATAAACTAATTAACAACCGCTGCATAACCCCCACTTTGTTCTTTACATGGGGAATTCCTGTTTTGGGTATCAAATCTTATTCGATCTCAAGGATACTATTAGCAATTTTTTTTTTTTTGGAATATACATGTTAAAAAAACATCATAATTAAGTGTAAATAATTAATAAAACATAAAAGTCGATCTAAAGTGTTAGGACTTGTTTGGAAGTAAATATATATGTCAACTTCCATATTTATTTTGTGTCAACAAAAAATAATGTACCTTTTAAAATTACTATTGACTTTTAATCCAATGGTAATTTTGAAAGTCACATCAATTTTAATTGATACAAAGTAGACATATGAGTTGACTTGTATCATTACTCTATGTTTTGTAAACGGAATAACTATTCTTAAGAATAGTTGTTATTAAGAATAGAAGAAATAAAATAGATTAATCTTGAAATAGTCATTTCAATAGAGAGAATACGTATTCTTTTAATTGAATGAATAGTTATTCTTTCAATCGAAAGAATAATCATTCACTCATAGCTATGAGAATGACTATTACAAGGTTAATCAATTACACTGTTTCAATTCTTAATAAAGTCTATTATAAAGAATAGTCATTCCGTGTATTAAACATAACTTTAATTTTCTTCAAAATTCTTATTCTTAGATCAATTAAACTCTGAAGTTATGTATCTTTTAATTTGCTTACTGTCCAGGATATGTTCCAATTCAATTACCGTCTCAGAAGAGACCCACGGACACCCGCTTCAACTTAAAACGGCCAGCCGAACAGCTTATACGTGTGCTGGGTGTCAAGAAAGAGGGTTTGGGTCATCTTACCAGTGTGTCGGAGAGAACAGGCCGAACAGCTGTCGCAGCTATCACCTTCACAATCAATGTTTTGTTACGGCCGGCAGCACCACCACGCACTCACTATTCTCCAAGAAAGTCAAGTTCACATTTTATAAGCAATCTCCAGAGCACGTTGGATCATGTCTTGCATGTGGGAAGGATGTCCAAGGTTTCAGGTACCAGTCTCCGAGTAAGAATGTATTCGGCCTAGGGCCTTTTCTTCCCAGCAAAGCACTTGTCCTGCACCCTTGTTGTTTCAAGCTCGAATATAAAACAACAAATCAGGAGTTTAATGCAAGTAATGAAGGGGTGATCAATCTAGAGCTAAAGAAAAAGGCCCCATCGAACTGCCTAATTTGCCAAAGAAAGAAAATCTCGAAAAAGATTGAGGGCTGGGCTTATGTCTCCACTTCTGGCGAATACTGTTACCATGTGAAATGCGTGAAAGAATTGGTTGACAACCAGTTCGAGAAACAAAGTGATACAAGTACCTCACGATTGGAAGTAAGGGTTGGTAGGGAGACGAATCAGACGATAGAAGCTGTTCTAAGACTCATTATTCAAACAATTTTCGGGGATCTAATATCTGCGATTCTTACTTTTGTTCTTTCTTTANCCAAACGGATCAATAGCTTAGAAAAAAAAAAAATCTAATAATAACTTAGAGTAATTCTATACATCATTCTCATATCTATCTCTCACTTATCTCTTTCTATTGACTTTTTAAATCTACCATTGGATTGGTGTGAGCCACATATAGTCCACCAATCCAATGGTGGATTTAAAAATTGGATAGAAGGAGATGAATGAGAAATGAGTAAAGGAATGATATGTAGCATTATTCAAACTACGGAATAGAAATAAGTGCCAGCTGGCAGCCTCAAATCCGGCTCATTTGATCATATCAACCATCATTAAATTTCTTATGTAAGAGGATATATAATCCATGGACAATAATGTATGAATAACTATTGTGATATGATCTAAGGGTCGATTGAACTTTTTGGATTTTGTATCATCATGATCTTGTATTTTTTAAGTTTAAAACTTTTAATTTCATCTTGGTGCACTACTCCAATCTATTGTGATATGATTAAATGATTGATTGAACTCTTTTAATTAATTTTGTATTATCTTGATGCACTAGTCAGATCGAACATGATTCGATTGAATGATTGATCAAATTCTCTGAATTTTGCATTATCCTGGTGCACTAATCTGATCACAATTGAAGGATCGATCAAACTCTTTAAATTTTGTATTGTATCACCTGGTGCACTAGTTCGATCGCTCGATCGCGAATGTGTATATTATAAAGGATATGTTTGATTGTTCCACATATCTTGAAAAACTCTTCTAGATTTACCGAGCAGTGATACTATGAAGTATTTTTCTTAACTACATCTTTGATCTTTCTTTAATTATTTGATTATATACAATACTCTAATTATAGTAAAATAGTTATACGTCACTTCTGCTTCTACATTAACAACAATAATTAATTTACACACTATTTTATAACTCTTGAGTTCTTGTAACTTTTGTCTCTTAAATTCTTGTAACTCTTGTTTCAATATAACTAGTTTACAAATTATTAACACGTGTTAATATGTGATTGAAATCACGTTTGTATTAAACTTTTTTTTGTTAACATTCTCCAATAATATGTTAACACATGTCAAAAATTTATAAAAGTAACATTTTTCATCATCAAATTATGGATTAGCATAAGTAAATCACCTAAACAGTTGTTAAAGGAAAGTGATAAACGTTATCTTCGTATCAATATTTTTAACTCGATCAAAACATTAAAAACTGCAATCTATTTACTTAAGAAAATCTCAAAAAACCTAAAATCCTACATATTAGTTATCTTATAATTATGAAATTAAAACAGATTAAATGAATCAAATTTAATTCAAGATTATTTTTTTATTTACGTGAGAGAGCTCATGTGTGAACGTCATAAGGAAGCCACAAACTATCTATTCCGCGGCTGCACTTGCCTAGTAATTTGCACTCGCCTTGAGACGGCATTTTGGGAATGATTTATTTTTTTTCAAAATTTGAAAAATAAAAAATAAAAAAACATAAAAATAAGGTAAAATATCATATTATAATGAAATTAAGGACTTAACATATGTGAATTAAGAGACACTTATCACCTATGCAAAGTTTAAAAAAAAAAAATAGATAACAAAATTTTTTCAATTTTTAAAATCTTAATAATTATTTTTAAATTAAATGATGCCAAAAGAGAGGAAAAGCGCCATGAGTTGACCGAGTCATAAGACAAAGTCACGTTCTTTTTCTTTTGCTTGTGTGAGTCAAAGTCTTCTTCCTTTACCTAATATGGTTGATCAGTTCCCCTGAAATTAATGATTAAAAGACATCATGGCTAGTTTTTTTACCTGATTTGATTAAGACATTACGGGAGTATTAAGGAGGGGAGTTACATCAAATCATTTATCCATGCATGGCAGTATAATTGCATAAGCAGTTTACAAGTAAACAACGCGGTGCATGAGTCTACAGTCCACCCCAACTCGAGGGAAAATGTTAAAGAAACTTCCATGATTGGCTTGTCGTATTAATTGGCATTATTTACAAGTTAACGCAGTCATATGTTGGACTATGTCTTCATTTTGTATGTATATAAAGACATGATTTGTGTAATAGAATGAACTGTGAAACTTTTAATCAATTCTTATTGTCTTCTTCATTGTGCTCTCCATACGAAGGAAGAATCTCGCGTGGCTTTGGAATCATCCTGCAGGTGAGTTAATAAGCTTACATTTGTCGAATAATTTGTATGAACTTCAATACTTATATATATATATATATATTATAAGTTTAATATATTATTAGTATTTTGTTCCATTTTCTCAAGATCACCTTATTATAAATTTTTAATATATATGGCTAGAAATAGTTTCGACCACCTCATTTGACCATTTGAGAATAACCGAACCAAACCCAATGGCCAGCCATGAGATCGGTTTGGTTACTCCCAAGTCAGTCATAAGAGTTACTTCTTTTGGCTAGATGAGAATGGCCAAAGGTTCATAGTATGACTAAATATGAACTTTCTTAGCAAGAGTGCATTAATCTTCCAAAGTTATGCTTGTGCAATTACTGTTGTAAGTGCAAATATGATATTTATGTTCCACATAATTAGTAAATTAATATAAAAAAAAAAAGAGTAGTTAATATAACTAAGTCGACACAAGTCCATTAGTTTAGATTTTTGAACTAGAAGTGTTATTCTAATATGTATATTAAGTTATTATTGTTGGACTCCCACGTTGGAGAAAGACCAAAGCCCGTTGTATAAGCCTTAAATTTGCAATCATACGAAGAGGAAGAAAATGAAGAATCTTGTATGGCTTAATTCGGAATCATCCTTGTGAATTAAGCTGCTTATATTAATTTGTCCAATAATTTTTACTGAGCTTTACCTTTTTTGTATGCAGAAATTTGACGCTAGCTGTTACCAATAAGCTAACAACCGCTGCATCACCCGCACTTTGTTCTTCACATGATGAATTCCTATTTTGGTTATCAAATATTCTCAAGGATATTATTAGCAATTTTTTTTTTNAATTTTTTTGGGAATATAAGGTTAAAAAAAAATCATAATTAAGTGTGAATAATTAATAAAACATAAAAGTCGATCTAAAGTGTTATTCTCCTCAAGAATTCTTATTCATTAGATCAATTAAACTCCGAATTTATGTATCTTTTAATTTGCTTACTGTCCAGGATCTGTTGCAAGCCAACCGTCTTAGAAGAGACCCACAAACACCGGCTTGAATTTAAAACGGACAGCAGAACAGCTTATACGTGTGATGGCTGTAAAGAAAGAGGGTTTGGGCCATCTTACCAGTGTGTCCGAGAGAACTGTCCCGGCTATCAACTTCACGAGGAATGCACTAATTTAGGTTCGGCCAGCAGCACCACCAGGCACTCACTATTCTCCGAGAATGTCCAGTTCACAGTTCATAAGCAATCTCCAGAGCACGTTGGATCATGTGTTGCATGTGGGAAGGATGTCCAAGGTTTCAGGTACCACTACTCTCCGCCTAAGAAAAATGCAGTCATAGAGCTTTTTCTTCCCAGCAAAGCACTTGTCCTGCACCCTTGTTGTTTCAAGCTCCAAGATAAAAGAACAAATAATGAAGGGGTGAATCTACAGCTAAAGGAAAAGGCCCCATCGAAGTGCCTAATTTGCCAGAGAAAGAAAATCTCAAAAAAGATTAAGGGCTGGGCTTACGTCTCCACTTCTGGCGAAGACTCTTACCATGTGAAATGTGTGAAAGAGTTGGTTGACAATAAGAACTTCCGCCAACGAAGTGATGGAACAAATACAACCCCCTTACAATTGAAAATAAATCAAAAGGCCTTTAAGGTTAGTAAGGAGACGATGAAAAAGATTCTAATGCTCATTATTTCAGCAATTTTCGGGGAGGTAGCATCTTTGATTATTGATCTTGTTCTCTAAGAAAGTATAATGATGGTCTGATCAAAAGAGCAAGATCTGTGGCTGCCAGCTGGCACTTATTTCTATTCCGTGGTTTTTTTTTTTTCTTCTTCTAAGCTAGCTATTCCGTGATGCAAAATGAAGAAATAATATTCGGTCTTTAGATTAATTTAGGTTTTATTAATTACTAAAGTCATTAGTATTTTTAAGAGTTAGTATTTTAATAATAGGCTTCGCCCAAAATCAGTCAATTTAAAGTTAAAAATTTCTGTCAAAATCTATTTAATTATTATTTTGTACTCCTATGGAAACTAATTATGAATGATGAATAAATAAAATTTGTTTCTTTTGAGGTGTGGTTCATCTTTTTTTTGTTGGTAAGACTCTATTAAGGCTAGTGAGATTCTAGTTCAACCTATTTTTGTCGTTATTTTGTTGAGATTTTGAATTAACGTAATATTTATCTTTATTTTATATTGTTATTTATCCATTTTATGAAAAATCCTTCTCGTCTTAGGTCAAATTGGTATAAGAGAAAACCCGATTGTTTTCCATTATAACAATCGTCCGATCCCACTGCCTTGATTCCCCAGCAATGACATTTGGGTCGTCGATAATGTTTGAAAAATATTTGTTATTCGCAACACAAAAATTAGCCATTTAATTTATAGTCAAGATTTACTGTCGTTCGAGTTGCTTAACCATCCCTTGGGTGGTATGTCCAAACTGGATAAGGATCTTCTCTCATGTAATCTCCCACTTCTCACAAACTCTCCCTTCGTCCTTGCGCCCCGCCCCCCTCTTCTCTCATGGAAGACGCCCTGGACCGTAGAAAAGGGTTTCTCAACCAAGACCAGTGATTGGATCTTGGCTTTGGTTTAAATCTGAACCAAGACGCCTCCCTCTTCTCACGGCCGGACTGAATCTGAATCTTGGTTTTCCTCCAAAGCACTTCTACTGATTTTTACAACCAAGACAAAGAGAAGACGAAGAGTGGGCAAAACTGAATATTAATGACAAGACGAAAAAGAAGAAAAAGCAGCAGCCACCGTGTGTGGAGGAAGGGCTTTTGTACGGATTTAAAGTTGGTCTGATATGGATGGATACACAGAATAATCCTATCTTGGAAAGTTCTCCGTCATTAAAAAAAAAACTTAAATGGAGTAGAGAAAATAAATAATGGGGTGTAGATTGTAGAGTAATTTTTTAAAGTGATTATTTTTTTTAAAAAAGGTTATTCTTTAAAATTGGGAGAAAATTTCATCTGAGTCGTGATGGGCCATGCGTGACCGAGTCATAAGTCTAAATCTTAAACTGTTGTCGGTCGTTTCTTTGCTTAATATGTTTAAGACACAGTCACGTATGACGTTTGCTTGAAAAGCAAGCTCTTAACCTGAAACGGTAAAAGGACATCAAGATGAAACAACACTGTATTGGCAATTTTTTTTTTTATTAAAGTTTTCTTTATTCTTTGAAATTTTGGAAGTTTTAAAAAGTTTCAGTAGATTTTTCTTACTCATATTTCATACTTCATAATTTTATTTACTAAAAGAGCATATAATGCAATTTTTGAAACTTTTAAATCATGTAGTTAATTAATACTGACATTAATTAATTAACCTTACATCATGTATCCCGCTAAAAAGACTTCACAAGACTTTCCTTTAGTAATTAACTTTATTAACATATATAGTTTATAATGACATTAAAGTACTGATCATTAAAGACTTCACAAGACACTACCCTTGTCCAAATGAATGTAATAGGATCTTTTCTATTTCAAGTAAATGGGTTATTTTATAGGTAAAGATTTTATTTTTGTTGAATCTAACAGTACATAATGTTACATAGTAAATACGTTTTCATATTCTTTAAAATTTTTAAATAACATGACATAATGTATACTATTAAATACAACAAAATTAATTTAATTTACTAGTCTACATTCTTTTGCCCAAAATAAATAAGGTGGTTCTTAGTCCAACAGATCTAAACCCCGTGCAATTTAAAATTACATGCAATGAATAAACAACCTCATGTAAGAGGCTGCTCTCACAAGCTCAAGTAATTGTCAGGACAGTTTGAGATCCAGTTCAAACTATCCGAACACCGGTTCAAATCCACAGCCTCAACTACGTACTACACGGAATGAATAATTTGGTGGTCCTAAGCCTTCATCTAGAGTGAAGACTACGCTACTCCTTAAAAGACTTTGGCAAAAACATTAACCAAAAAAAGAGTTTGGCAAAGACATTAACCAAAAATGAATTATAAGGTGGCCCTAACCAATAATCTAGAGTGAGGACTTGGGGACTAGCCTTAAATCCAGCTATTAGCTAAGAGGGAATGAACCCGGCCACTTGCACGTGTGGATGTGGGATAAGATTTTTTTTTTTTATTATTTTTTTTTCATTTTAAGTGAAATGATTATTTATTTTATAATCAAAATTTTATTTTATTGAATTTAATGGTATATAATATATATATATAGTATCTTTAAATAACGTGACAACATATTTACTATGTGACAATTAATATATACACTATTAAACATTATAAAATAAAATATCAATCATAAAATGATTCTTATCGATTTTATGCTATTCCATGAATGTGATGATAAGGAGTCCCCTTGCCAACATGAAAGATATGAGTAATGTTAATTATACGTACATATTACAACATCATTCTACCTTCATTTTATTAGGCTGATGTACGTGTCAGTGCCCATTAGCCAAAAATAAATAGTTGATTTGCATTGACATGTTACACAATAAAATGAAAGTGAGATAAGATGTAATATGTAGCATTAATTACTCTAAAGAAATACCCTTAGGCATCATTTATCCAAGCCAATAGGTTAATTGTAACAAAACGTTACTCGGTCTAGCTAGGTGAATTCAGCCACTGATTGACATTATCAAATTTGAAATTTACTCACTCTCTCTCAGAAAAGGATAGCAGTCCAGAAGTTGATTGGGGTTATCTTTTCCACCAACGTACAGAAGACACAAAAATTAGATATCGTTTAGTTAGTTTGTGAGAAACTTCAACAATACGCGTAATATTTCAAATCACGCGTCTATAAATCAACAGTGTGGGTGCGACGAAACTACAGTACTCCAAGTACTTGAGGAAAACGTTAAAGAAACTTCCCCATATTTGTTTTTTATTTAATAAACTATATTTGATTAGGTCAATTGCATTTATCAGGCAATCCCTTATATTTAGTTATTTATAGGTATATAATTTGTGAAACTTTTGATCACCAACGTACTCTAATTGTCTCTCTCTTCGTGCTCTATTTCCCCACAAAAAGGAAGAATCTCGATCACGTGGGGCTTTAGAATCGATCATCTTGGTGAGTTGATCTGCTTATATATGTCCAATAATTTTACGTACTTTTTATTTTTTGGATGCAGAAATTTTAATTTATTTATGTACCCATTTTATGTTGTTCTCTAATTATCTTCTTATGGGGAATCGTTTTTTTTTTTTTTGAATAATTTTTGTCCAAATAGATCAAACTTCAAATTAATTTATGTACGTATATTTTCGCTTAAATTGTTCAGGAATTCTGAGATTGATCGACAAACCATACGACAATTAGGACAGTGCTTCTCGTAAGATATGTCAACAATTACTGAGAAACAGCATCCTAGCCACCCACACCCGCTTACATTAATGCGTGTCGAAACACCTTATTGTTGTCGTGGTTGTAAAAATGAAGGTTGTTTTGAGCCATATTGTTACCAGTGTAGGGGGTGTGGGTTTCATCTTCATGAGGCATGCTTTTCAGGCTCCCAAACCTTGCACCCGTTCTTTAAGCAACGCTTCTTATTTTCTGATAAGTCGTCCACAGATCAGAAGATGCATGCTGGGTTTTGTGTTGCATGTGGGAAGAGTGTCGAAGGGTCCAGGTACCACTCATTGAGTCCACCTGCCTTCTTACATCCTTCTTGTTTGAAGCTCCCAGCTGAAATGACAGATGTAGATCAAGGGGTGATTCTAAAGCTCACTAAAAAGATCTCATGGCCATCGAAGTGCCTGAAATGCGATAGTAGGAAATTATCACAAGGGGTTCGGGGCTGGGCTTATGAATCCACTTGTGGCCATTATCGTTACCATGTTGCATGTGTGAAGGACTTGATTCTGGAGAAATGGAGAGAGGCTTATTTTCAACAACAAAGTGATAGTACTACCGTAAGTTTGGTAGTAGAGCATGGAGACTTGATGATGACTGGAACTGGAAGGAAGGCTAGAAAGCTAAGCTCGCAGAAGATAAAATGGGTTCTTCAGCTCATTATTACTGCTATTTTTGGAGAAGGAATTTCCGTTATTTTTAAGATTGCATCTGGCATATTTGATCAGGCGTCTTGAAATAATTAATCAATGTGTACGTATATAATGTGATAATATTTCTGCATGCCTACCTTCAACGTACAGTAGTAAGGCTTTCTATTTGTAACATATTTGTAACATAATTGATCAAGGGGTGATTCCATTTGCTTAGAAAAATAAATGTTATCTTGTGAGTCTTTCAGTAATTTGTTATTGTTAGTAATTGTTAATTTTCGGATAAGTCATAGAAGGTCTAAGATTTCTAGAAAATCTTACTAATTAAATTTATTTTCTTGTTAATTTTTAATCCACATACAAACATAACAAAGAAATATATTGCTCTAATGTGCCTCAGCTGTACTTACCAAACGGATCCATTCTAGTTTTTTCATGAGTGGACAGACAATGAATTACGGTCAAACATATGGTTTAAAGTAGTATAACATACAACATCCGTATTCCACTTTTATTTTACTGGGTTGATGGTGTTACTATATCAGGCTATTGAAATAGAGATATAATGAGGGTGTAGTATGTAATATTGCTCTATAATTTATGAGAGTTTAATAATAAACAAATGCTAAAAATCACAGTGTGGTATATATCATTATTTTTAATAATAATAAATAAGATTCGTAAGTTGTTTGCTATCATTTAACTGTCCTACTAACCTGACTCATCTTAACTGTCACAATACATGTTACACTTATTATGTCAATTACTAAAATGTAGACCATTATATGGCATTTTAGTTAACGAGCATTTTCAGAAAATATAAATTCTATGTAAATTTATAAGAGAGTTGTAATTGAAGCTATAGTATGCAAACAGTTTTCATTTTCAATAGGTAGTAAAAGAACAAGGGAAAAATTATATTTAGCCCATAGGTTTTTATATGATTTGAATTTAGTCATTGAGTTTATAATTTCAAAAGTATGGTCCTTAAATTTTGCTTAAATTTTAAATAGATCCCTTTATTACTTTTTCGTCAAAATGAATGATTTGTCATATATTATTTGTGTCTCAATTGACATTCTAGTGTTTATATCAACACCTAATGTCAATGTCATATCATTAAGCTTCAATTCATCCATAAAAATAAATAAAAAAAAACAAAAAAAAAAGACCAAACTCTAAAAACAAAAATAATTTTCTTTGCCATCTTAATATTTTAGATTTGTAGCGTTAAAGGAATATTCATTAACATGATGCTGAGATAAACCATAGCGTGTCAAATGATACATACGTAATAAATAGAAAATCATTAACTTTAACGTTAAAGTGATAGAGAGACCTATTTCAAAACTTGAGTAAAACTTAAAGACCTTATTTTTAAAATTGAAAACTCAAGAACTAAATTCAAATAACATTAAAATTTATGGATTAAATATAATTTTTCCCAAAGAACAAATATAGGAGTCCTCATCCCAGACCAGCCCAGCCCAGTTCAATATGGGCCTGATATTTTGGTCCATCCACATGTCAGGCTGGCCAGGTCCGGCTATATCCACCAATCCAGCAGTAGAATATAGCAAGCTCTAGTCCGTAACGAGAGTCTGCTAGTCACGCAGCCAAACAGATCCAAATAGCACGCCATGTCCAGCTGCGTTAGAAGAGAGGAAAGAAAAAGAACAATCTCTCGAAGCTCGGAATCGGAAGCAAAATGTTCCCGCAATTCGGAGCCACGGCGGAGACTCTGAGCAAGGCGTCGACGATGGTGTTCCGGATCGGCACGGACGCCCACCTCTACGACGATCCGGAGGACGTCAACATCGCTCCGCTCCTCGATAGCAAGTTCGACTCCGAGAAATGCGAGGCCCTCAAGCGTTTGCTCGCTCTCATCGCCCAGGGCTACGACGTCTCCAATTTCTTCCCCCAGGTCGCTACCTCGATTTACGCTTTTTCGTCTGTTTGGCTCTTGAGAAAGAAAAAGAAAAGAAGTTACGAGTCTGGATATTATAACTAATCTCTGGTGCTTAGTTAGTAATGTAATAGCCCATGAATTGTGTAAATAATAGTTTTTTTTAACCTAGTTTTGTAATGAATTGAGATTAATGGAATTTCAGGTTGTTAAAAACGTGGCGTCTCAGTCATTGGACGTGAAGAAGCTTGTGTACTTGTACCTGCTGCATTATGCTGAAAAGTACGTTAACTGGTTAATTTCACGCTCTAATTTCTTCAAGTTTGAAAGGATTTATGCATTTGATTTTTTTATTTATGGTAGTTTCTGGGGGTTTGCGAGGTTCACTGTCTATGCACACACACACACACACACTATTTACTAGGTGGTTAAAATTGATTATTAAATATACGTTTTCATTATCTCGGGCTTCAAATCAATTTAATCTGGGTTCTGCTCCAGTGAGGCTACGGATTATGACTTTGTGGATGGACTTTGAACTTGTGCTCTGTGTGATTCTATACCAGCGTGTATATGGTGTTTAGAGTTAACGCCCAGCGTGTTTGGGTACTTGGCATTACTTACTTCTACTTATTATTTGATCATTTAGGCGTCCAAATGAAGCGTTGCTATCTATTAACTATTTCCAGAAGGACTTGGGGGATCCAAATCCATTGGTGAGGGGGTGGGCGCTTCGTACCATGGCCGGAATCCGGCTACATGTAATTGCACCTCTTGTTCTGGTGGCTGTGGGAAAGTGTGCTAGAGATCCTTCTGTTTATGTTAGAAAATCTGCAGCAAATGCACTTCCCAAGCTGTATGATTTGCGCCTAGAGGAACTTACCTCTGCAATTGAGGAGGTCCGGTAACCTATATATTAACTGATAATATCTTTTCCCCATTTCTTATCTTTGAGAAGTAGATATTTCGGGGGGAAAAATAAATTGAAAGGGGTTTTGTTGCTGGTTTTATGCCCTATGCAGATTGTTGGGATATTGTTAAATGACCATTCACCTGGAGTACTCGGAGCTGCAGCTGCTTCATTTGCTTCTATTTGTCCAAATAATTTTTCTCTGATTGGACGAAATTATCAAAGGTTATGTGAGATTCTTCCCGATGTGGAAGAGTGGGGGCAGATAGTCTTAATTGGGATCCTTTTGCGCTTTGTAATAGCAAGGCATGGGCTTGTTAAAGAGTCCCTTATGTTTTCTTTGCACCATACGGAGAGTTCCAATTCTGAAAATGATGGTTCAGCTACCAAAATTGCAGTAAATGAAGACACTGGATATGTGAGTGAGGATGATGACTTTGGATTAGACACTGACATGAGTGGGAATGACTTGGAATTTGCAAAAATGGTCTCCAGGTGTTATATTGAAGGGCCGGATGAATACTTATCTAGGTTAAGTTACACAAATAGGGGTCCTTCTGAACTGAATGTTTCACAATTTACTTCTGGAAAAAGTAACAATGATGTGAAGATCCTGCTGCAGTGTACGTCCCCATTGTTATGGAGCAATAATAGTGCAGTGGTACTTGCAGCTGCTGGTGTACATTGGATAATGGCACCAAGGGAGGATGTCAAAAGAATTGTCAAACCACTCTTGTTTGTCCTCAGATCATCCGGTTCCTCAAAATATGTGGTACTTTACATTTTCTTGAACTGATTGGTCTATGTATATTTCACATGTTCGTTCTATTTGTGTTGCTCGTTGATGTGCATGCCTTTGTATATGTATAACTGATGGCTTTCTTGCGAGGAGTTTGTGTAATATTCTATTTTAATGAACAATAAATGTATTGATTTTTAAATATCTTATAGCCTTGGCTTTTTGGGTACATTATTTGGGAAGCTACTATGTTAAAATAAACTGTCATATGAGGTAATGAAAGGTGGCCGGTTTGCTGAAGCCTCAAGTAGGAAGGTGTATCTGTCACAATCATTTAATATCACCTAACTCCATTTTGGAAAAGGGAGGGAAATAAGATTGTGAAGGGATGGAAATGAAGTGTGTAAGAATAAGAAAATCATTTGTAAATTTTGGACTTAAACTTATTCGGGAAAGAGTTCTTTTTTGGTTGTTTGATTTAAGATTGAAATACTTTCACATCTCTATTTGTTACATAGAATATACTGAAAAGTGTGGGTTAAGTTCATCTATTCATGTATATCAACCTTGGCATGTTATAACTCACCTTCATTTAAGGACATATGTGAGTACATGAAAATATGTCTCAAAGCTTGGTTACATTACTTCTTTGCTTTAAAATCTCAATGAACTTACGGTGTTTTGAATGGTTTTGACTCTTGAGTGCTTACTGTTGGCTGGTGCAATTCCATGACGTGTATTAGATGATGTGGATGATACCTATGCATAACTTTTCAAGGTTCTCTGGAATTTAGTAAGCCATAGTGTTGGAGTTTCTTCGATGCTTATCCAATTCAGATATTGGATTTTGTTTATTCTACATTTTCAGCATGGTATCTAAGATGGTAAGGATGGTTATATCAATTGACTTTTGCAGGTCCTCTGCAACATTCAAGTCTTTGCCAAAGCAATGCCTTCTCTCTTTGCTCCACACTTTGAAGACTTGTTCATATGCTCTTCAGATTCATATCAAATAAAAGCTCTGAAGCTTGAGATACTGTCTTTCATTGCTACAGATTCGTCCATTTCATTTATTTTTAAAGAGTTTCAGGTATACTCCCCTATTTTTTTGATGGTATCTTTGCAAATCAACCTCTAATAGATAGGTGGCTGCCTTTTGGAGGAAGTTTTGTCAATGTTGGGGCTTTTGTTCCTATATATCAGATGGATTGATGATTATATTTGAAACTTTTTGTGGGCTTTGCTGTAATTTTGGGCTTTACTGTGATTAAATTACTTACCACATTAAAATGTTGTCTTGAGTAATTTCTTTACGGTTCTAAGTTTTGGGAAAAAGAAGGCTTATTAAAGTAGGGTAATCCACAAATAACTGAAGTCAGTGACATGATAGACCAAGATGTGTTCGTTTTTGCTTTAATGGGAATTTTAATGAAGCAATACAGCTTTAGAATAAAATTAAAGTTGATTGTCGCTTTTGAATAAAATTAAGGCTGTGTACAATCAAGGGGTGTAGGGTTCATGAGTTAGGTGTAATTTGCAAATGGTTACGTTTTCCTGCATGTTGATGCTAACTGCTACATAACCTTGATACTGTCAATCTGCGTGGAACTTTGTTGACTACTTTGCTTTTAATTTTCTCTTTTTTAAAACACAATAATCTAAACATACCATTGATGGGACAGACACTGGAGCACATTCCTCTGTTAAAGTTAAAAAGTCTTCAGATCTGCTTCCTAGGGACTGTAAACAAATATATATTTTTGGCTAAATTTAAGAAAAGATTGAGCAGGTGGGAGCAGTATCTGAAGGAATCTGTTTTAATGCTTTCCTTTTTGTGACACTAAGGCCATGTCTAAGACAATCCTTGGACAATCTTGAAGTTCGTTGATCAACTGTTACAGTCATCATACTTATCAAAAAAAACTGTTACAGTCATCATAAATGTATGATTTATAACTCACAGCACACTCTTCATGTGCAATTGTTTTGCTGTTGTTTGGATTGCCTGAAAAAGTATTTTGTACTTTGTATTTATGTTTGATCCAATTGTTACATCTCTTTCATCTTCATGGGTTTTAGTGCATGAATTGATGCTTATCTTTTAGTGTGTTGCTAGGATTATATTAGAGATCCAGACAGGAGATTTGCTGCTGATACTGTTGCTGCAATTGGTTTATGTGCACAACGACTTCCAAAAATGGCAAACACATGCTTGGAAGGGCTGTTGGCTCTGACTAGACAGGGTCTGTTTCCCACCCCTTGTTTTCTAGTGTCCTTTGAAAAAATGTTTTTTCTTGTTTGTTAAAAGCAACACACAACAATGCAGAATTTGTGTCTGGTGACTCTGGATCTGTGGAGGGAGAAGCGGATATTTTGATTCAAGTAATAATGTCCATTAAGTCAATCATAAAGCAAGATCCATGCAGTCATGAGAAGGTACACTTTACTTTTCTGTTGTCAAGATGCTTTCATGTGTTTCTGTCGTTCCCTTTCTATGTATTCCATCTGAATCTTTAGATGTTTTAGAAGAATCTGTAGAGGCAAGGAACACATTAAATAGGAATAAGGACAGCATTGTGACTCCATTAATTTTATTTTGGAGGTGATTTTCTACATCACGTGTGTGGGTTCAGGAAAGTTGGATGTAATTACTTTTCTTTTTTTGCCTTGTTGTGTCTATGTTTGCGTTTTGTTGTTCTTTTGGATCTGATGTTGCTTGGAGGTGCTCCATGCTAATCTTTTCTGTTATTCATTATAGTTTTCTAGCATTTTGAAATTCCCCTCATGTCGCAAGTTACCAATTTATCCTATCATTCCATAACTATTTATTACATTAGTTCCATCTTTAAATTGAAATATTGAAGGAGAGCCTTGGTATGTCATTGCATTAGTATGGGCATATCAATGGCCTTTAATTAATGCCTTCTAGGAATGTTACTGGTTAATAGTTTCTTCATCTATCTTATAGTTGAGTTTATACACTGAGGTACAGCCCTGGCCCGTACATCACCTTGTCTGTTGAACTGTCTGTTGACACTATATATCCACCTCTTCAGTACTTCTACTTTCTATATTATATGTTATTGTATTTCAATTAGTTGAGATTAAGGTTTAGTTGAAAAGAGTTAAACTATGTCCTCCAACAGCTAATTCAAAAGATTCTCCTCATTTCCACGTGGTTTGGTCACTATAGCACATATGCTAGTTATGTGTATATAGCATTGACATATATGTTCTTCGAAATAATCTTATGTGTGATCATTTAGTACTTTGTTTTTCAATTTATAAGTAAACTCCTTTTCTTTTCTTCAGGTTATAATTCAGTTGATTCGTCATTTGGATTCATTCAAGGTACCTGCAGCCCGTGCAATGATTATTTGGATGGTAGGGGAGTATAGCTCTTTAGGGGATACAATACCGAGGATGTTAACCACAATACTTAAGTATCTTGCTTCGCACTTTACTTCAGAAGCATTGGAAACAAAGCTTCAGATACTAAATTCTATTGTGAAGGTATTAGGAGAACTCTTCTACCACTTTAAATCTCATTGATTACATGTATATCTATATGATAGTTGAGAAGTTTTTTTGGCTTTTTGTGCCCCCTGCCTCTACCCGACCTCATTGATTTAATCTACTAAGGCTGTAATCCAGTGTTTGGATCACGGATTTTGAAGTAAGGTTTTACTTCAACTTGTAATTTGGAAGAGTCCATTTTATATTTTCCTGTCCTTCTCCCATCCAACTATTTAAAAATCAGTCATTGGATTTGTAGGACCCACATGGCCCATGTGGGTCCTACAAATCCAATGACTGATTTTTAAAAAGTTTGGATGCGAGACTGATAGGAGAATACAAAATAGCATTACTCAATTTGGAAATTCCATGATTTCCCTTGGTTGGATTAACAAGAGAGTTGTCTCAAAATCTCTGAAGAATTTAATTTGGGATTTTCAAGCATTTAAATCACCATTGTTGCTACCATTATTTTTGCCATCGGTATATCACGATTGCCTTTATGTTGCCACCGCCACCTTTACGACCATTATCACCATCTCTATACCACACTGTTACGTCATGCCACCACCATTTTAACCATTACGGCATACCACTGCTTTTTTGTCACCATCATTATAATTTGCTGCAGCTGTCACCTCTGTCACTATTTTTAACGTCATCACCATTGCTAATTCATTGCCAACTATCATTACTATCATCGATATAGCTGCTATAGTTCCATAATTTTTTATTTTTAAATTTGCTTCATCAAAATAATGAAATTTAGAATTGACTGGATTGAAATTTCTTCATTTTGAAAATTCTAATAAATTTTCAATTTTTTCATTCAAACACAACCGATAATCTTTGTTTCTAGAAATGTGTAGAGATTGTGAAGTTTAGGCAAGTACTCTTCAACTGTCCTTTTGTACAGGTCTTGTTATGTGCAGAAGGGGAAGATCTGTGGAGCTTCAAAAGAGTTCTAAGTTATGTGCTTGAACTGGCTGAGTGTGACTTGAACTACGATGTTCGTGACCGTGCACGATTTATAAAGAAAATTTTGTCATGCAATTTAGGCTCTCAAGGACTGGAGGAAGAAATAAATAGTCTACCTCAAAATAAGGATCTGTCACGTGTACTTGCAGAACACATATTTGGAGGACAGATGAAACCAGTGCCACCTGAACCCATGAACTACCGATTTTATCTTCCTGGTTCTCTTTCACAGATAGTTCTCCATGCAGCTCCAGGGTATGAACCCCTTCCAAAGCCGTGTAGTTTGTTACTTGATGACTATGACCTCTCAAAAGCGGATAAAGGATCAAATACCTTAGAGAGAGCCAGAAATACTGAATCCTATGACACAGATGACCCTGACTCGGTATCTGGGTCTTTGGATGAGGAAAGTGCTTCTGATTATAGTTCTGAACATTCTATTACTGGCTCAAGTGTCAGTGGTGGCAATGATGAGACTGGTTCTGTAAATGAAGGTGATGACAATGATGATCCATTGATTCAGATTTCAGATGTTGGCAATGCTTGTGAAAATCAGGATGGAGTCTCTCAGTCTGGGTCTGCTGATTTGGGGGAATTGATATCGAAGAGAGGTCTTGAATCCTGGTTGAATGACCAGCCTGGTTTATCCAATATGAGTACATCTGAACAAAGTCAAGTCTGCAGATCTACAGCAAGAATCTCCATCAGGGATATTGGGCACCGCGTTAAAACAAAGAGCTACACACTCTTAGATCCTGCAAATGGAAACGGCTTGAAGGTGAATTATTCATTTTCATCTGAAGTTTTAACAGTATCCCTTCATCTTGTATGTGTAGAAGTTTTCTTCAAAAATTGTTCTTCGGAGCCCATGTCAGACATATTTTTAGAAGATGAGGATTCTTGTAAAGGCTCCAATTCTGCAGATCAAACATTGGTTGCTACTGACAGGTGATTACTATCCATACTTGTCGATGAATGTTGCCAGTTCTTTTTGTTCTTTCAAGGTTGAATGTTTAGGTATTTAGATGTAAGGAAAGTCTTGTAATATGATGTTCCTAGAGATGTTTCTCATGTCATTGCTTGAATGCCTTTGAAATCAACTCATGGGACCCTCTGCTTGGTCCATGCCTGAATTTTAGATTAATTAGTGATCATGAAGGTATGGTTACAAACTTACAACCTGTATTACAAAATATGGTTATGGTTTTTAGGCTGGAAAAGTTTGCTCCACTACCATTATCCAATAAATTAGATGGTTTTACAATTATTATTTTATAACTTGACTGAATTCTTTATTATGTAGATGTTAAAAACTTGAGGTTAGATGTGATTTCTGTAAGTGCTAACATATCTGTCTCTAAGTTGGTTATGCTCAACTCACATGGCCAAAATTTTAAACTTATCATCCCAGGTAGAAATTCTAATTTCTATTAATATTTGATTATTTATAAAAGGTCAAAGAGTACAGTTTTATCACTTAGGGCAAAAGTTTGAGTTCGGTAGATTTTCAAAGATTTTAACTGTTGTCTTAACCATTAAGGGTCACCAGATCCACTTGAGTTTCAGCCACCATGAATGTAGTTTCACATAAACCCTCTATGATTGGTATAGACTCAAAAGTATCTCTGTGACCTTAATTTTTTCCTCCCCTGCCCCCAACCTCCCCTTGTATCTTACATGCTGACCTTTAAAGCACTAATCCATATTGAACCTTCTTATCTTGATGCTGCAGCTTTTTGACATCCCATAATGACGTACCAATTATTGTTTCTATGGAAGAGATCACTTCTCTGGAACCTGGTCAGACCGCAAAGAGGATTCTCCAGGCTCGCTTCCATCATCATCTATTGCCTCTGAAGCTGGCCTTATTTTGTAATGGCAAGAAGCTTCCTGTAAAGTTGCGGCCAGACATTGGATACTTTGTAAGACCACTTACAATGGATATTCAAGCCTTCACTGATAAGGAATCTCGTCTCCGAGGAATGTTTGAATACGTGAGGAGGTCAGTCACCATATTGAATCCTCTTATAATTTTTTATTTTCTTCTATGCTATTGCCTTCTCTTCCTTGTACTGTCTCAGAGTTGGGTGATAGGATTCAGAAATCCTGATGTTCATGTTAATGCAGTATTCTTAGTGCTATATGAGGCCCATTGTACTATTGGACATAGTGGTAAAAGTAGAAGTAATATGTTTGGAAATACTACTCCAGCTCTAGCTCTCCTTCTGTTATCAAACTGGGCAATTATGCCTATGGATAGATAAACAAAACCAGAAAAAACGTAATGAGATGAGTAATGAAAGTAATATGTAAAATTGCAACAAATGGCTGCCACTGCTGGTGGATGAATGGTAAATGCACTTGTTCTCCTTAATGCTTGGGTTATAATCCCGTTACATTCATGTTAGGGTGGTGTCCAGCTCAATGGGGTCTCAGGGTTTCCTTGGCCATGTGTAGGAAGTACCGCCACCCCCCCTTCCTATCCTTTTCTTTCTGCAGTGCAAGATAACAGAAGAAAATGAATTGTAATATACGATTGCCACTCTGTCACACATCAAGATGAATATATACAGATATCTGGTTATATATGTAGTTATGGAGACGGTTCTGTTTCTCCTGGCTGTTTTATTAATTGTATAATAATTGGGTCATCTTTCATATTCTAAATTGGATTCTCTTGCATTATGCACAACAGTTGCATGTTCACTGACCACATTGAGGAGCTAAACAAGGGCAAGGGTGAGAACCTAACAACAAAAGACAACATTCTTGTAATCTGTGAGTGCCTGGCATTGAAGATGCTTGGCAATGCAAATCTTTTCCTTGCATCAGTGGATATGCCAGTTGCTGCCAACCTTGACGATGCATCAGGTTTACGCCTACGGTTCAGCAGCGAGATCTTGAGCAACTCAATTCCCTGCTTGATTACTATTACTGTTGAAGGAAAATGCTATGGTCCATTGGAAGTGTCCGTAAAAGTCAACTGTGAGGAAACCGTATTTGGCTTAAATCTGTTGAACAGAGTTGTGAATTTCTTGGCTGAGTCCTCTGGTGTCCTCGCATAACTGGCCGTTTCAGAAATGTGGAATTGTTCATAGTCAAGTTTGGGAAGAAAACAGGTTAAAACTCAAAGAAATGGACTCATTGTCTTAAATATGTGGTTGAATTCGTTAATTTATTGCAGTTTTTCAAACATTCTTGACCATTTTCTTTCATAGTTTCTGTATATAGGCATAAGCAATTTTGTATTTGTGTTGTCATATGAAAGTGCCTCTTTTTTGTTCTTGTTAAGAGGCTTTTCTACTAGATGCTCTCATCTCAAGGCATATATCCTTTTTTGAACTTTCTACTGCTCAAGTAAACACAATGGCTATACAGCCTTTACTACAGTAAATTCGTTCCAATACGTTTTTTGAACGAATGGCGTGTGTTTTTATTTTGGTTCTTTTTCTCGCTTGTTTATTGAATAATTTATCGGTCATGTTATTGTACGAACGAGTCTTTGTTCCTAATTAGTGCGTAAATATTGGTCTATATATCATCATCATGTTGTAATGTTACAAATATTCTTTTTTATTAAGCCGTTTAAGACGTGTATTTATATATATATATATATATATATATATATATAGTAATTTAAGACATGTTTTGACTGTTTGCATGTTCATGAGTTTTAAGAAAAAAATCAGCTTACGTTTACCTGCTCGTATCGTTTGGTCAAGCTTACGTTATGACCGTTGATGGTTAACACATATTCATGAGTCATGATTTTTAGAAAAGTCTTCAACTACTCACGTTTATATATATATATATATATATATTGAGTTCACAAAAGAAAAAAAAATATGTATTCACTTCTTTTGGTTTCCATCAACATACAATGTTGTCAAACACTTATTTTTAGGCATAAAGCTATATATTATATTATTTAGTTTTTCTACAAAAAAAGAACAAAAGAAAAAAAAATTCTAAGTCCCTCATCTTTGAGAAAAGAGATGTTCATTTGCCTTCATATTTAGAAATTCGTTGTTATCGAAGGTAGACGTTATAGTCTAATTCTAAGAGATTGCGTGTTAAGAAACTTAATCGCACGAAGTTAAATATTCCGAAAACACTAAATCTACCTTTAAAAATAATGTTTTTGCGTGATTTTATAACATTGTAAGATCTTTTCTTACTCTAATTTTATTCTATTTATTTTATTATTAATTTTCAAATTAATATTGTTATATATCAACAACAATTTTTTTACCATCAAAATTATTTTACAACAATAACATATATAATAGGAGAATGAGAAGAGAGTGTAGTCCTAGATTGATTAAAGTTTTGACAAGTGGCATTGTAGGTGTTGAAATGTGACAAGTGGCATGCCATCTGGATCTTAATTTTCTTAATTTGCTGACGTGGAATAAGGGGTTACTCTTTTGCCAATTGTAGTAGCAGCTAACTGCCATGTTAATTAATCTATTAAGGCAAATTTAATTTGGCTTTTGCCCTTTCAGCATACACCGTTCAGTAGCTTGCTCGACTTGTGCATTCATAACTCCCTACTTTTCAGTTGAGTCCTAATCTATATCCAAAACGAGTTTCAGCAACACTGACTTTTGCCCGTTCAGTATCTCTTCGGCCTTCGCCCATGATAATGGATTTCCAACGCCGGAGTGCTTCCCGGGTCACATGGCGCCGTCTCTAGAGTGGCGAAGTTCCGTCCGATCATGTTTTCCACCCAGCGGTCACAAGAGCAGAAAATCAATAGTTGATTGAAGATAATAAATTCCTCTGTTACGGATGTTCGTATTACATTCAATGGAATGTGAGAGAGAGTGAGAGACCATGTTTTCTTCTGCCTCTCTTCTTTTCCTTTTTTATTTGTGGTTTTTGCTTTCCCTCAATCTGCACTACCGCCCTCTACCGGAGTATTCAATTCATTTCTGATTCTTACTGCAATTAGAGTGGCTGGACGCTTGAAACATGAGTTTTTATGCGTTATGAAACAGTGTTAGAGAAAAAATGGTTGTGGAATTTAGCATTTAAAGTTATAGACTAGAAATCTCGGTAGAGTTGTACTAATTAAAACAATTACAACGTAATATACTGAGCTTGTTTGTGGTCAAATTATTTTCATTTTATTTGCTTGCCGTATATAGAGGACATTCTTCTTCTTCGCCTAGAAAGGCAGTAGGTAGCGGAACTCAGATTGATAAGGTTGGATTTCTACCATTTTCGTTATATAAGATCTTGCTTCCCCATTTAGGCATTCCATCATCGATCTTTTCAATGACCCAGCACGCGGCAATTGGCTGTAAATCCATTCTAGTAGAGATTCCATGCCATCTGCAAAATCTCTCATGTGCCATTGCAGAAGCTTGGGCACTACAATCTTCCTCTTACTGGTGACTCCCACTGAAGCTTCCAGATATTCCACTTTTGCCCTTCCCAGTTCATTCACTACTTCATTTGGGGTGTACACCCTTAACTGCACATCGGATCTTTCTTTCATCAGCCTTATTGCACTTTTATATGTGATTAGAAATAGATGAGCAAATTGCTTCAGTGAGTGTTAAACTTACTGCTGGGGAGGACCAGCTGCCTCGGCAAAGAGCAAATGTGACGTTGGGTTCTGGATAGCCCAGACCATAGGCATGCCGTAGTAGTGTTTCCTTCTCGTCCATTGGGCCCTTGCAGTTGCAGGTAGATATGAATTCGTTAGCTAAGAAATTAAAGAAAAAGACCCAGAAGAGCTCTGATCAAGTAGGTAGATATGTTAATCTTATCACATACTTGCTGTGGTTCACATGGATGTCGGAGAATAAAATGCTCGATAGCCAAAGCATTCAGTACTATTCCTCCCACATTCACTGCTGCCTGAGTAAAAAATTGATCATTTTTATGTTGGCACGGTTAAAATATTAATTAAATAATTAAATTTACTCAATCTTATTCACTTAAACTTTTAAGACAAGTGATGATTTAATATGATATCAGAGATAAAGGTATTGAGTTCACAAGTGATGATTTAATATGATATCAAAGTTAAAGGTATTGAGTTTGAATCATTGACTCTATCATTTATTCCCATTTTAATTAAATATTTCAAGTAAATTTGTAGTACTCCTAACAACGCCCTTAAATTCGCTTAATTTTTTTTTCGTGTATTGTGCACTGTAACACATGCAGACTGTTATATATGTTGGTTTATAAAGCATTTTCCCCCAAATATAGACATACCTTGTTCATGAGCGCCAGTAGTTTGGCCTCTGTAGAGGGTAGCCCATGTTCTAGAAAAGCCTGAAATTTTATAAAATCAGAAGTAATTTTACTTTACTTTACTTGATCTCGTTGTAGATTAAGAGTGTCTTACGGTACATGCATTATACAGGCATTGTAGACGTTGATCCAGAATGCTAGCTTCTGCTTGTAGGTCAACAATGTCAAGTTGACATTGCATAGCTTGTGCATCAAAACCCTGCCAAACAGTCGGTTAAACTACTGCTTTGTAAGTAATTAATTAATTAATATCACTGTGTTTAAAATACCCAGAACCAGAAGCAAATTATTAACCTCAGTTTCCTCATTGCTGGTAAGCACTCTGTGAACCGGCCGATGTCTATCGAGCTTCTTGTGATTTGGATGAAGTTCTTGTACGGACCAACATCCCTGACATGGCCATCTAAATCTGGCAACATGCCATAAGGATCGAGATTCGAGGTACTGTCATCATTGAATTGGAATGTGGGTACTGCTCTACATGAGTTGAATGTGGTCTTGGCTATGAAGCCTTTTGATTTCATGCAGGGGAGAGTAAGCTTCGGAACTATAGCTGATATTCCTTCTCTGTCCAGGGATGCCCTGTTTAGCTCGAGAAATATGACGATTAGGCACTTTATTAGTTTCTCTGAGAGTTCATTTGGTTTCTCCAAGGCAGCTTCTTTATAATTAATATGGTGTTGTTGATTTCGGTTCAATCTCCTGGTATGCCTCCTCGATATTTGATAATCTTCTGTTCGTCACATCCAAAATCGAATAGAGGAAAGACAAATTGTGAAAAGAAAGAAGGTAGCAAACTAGAAATATGTATTTGCAATTAAAGAAACATAACTTAATTTCCATAAACATGATTTTCTTGTATGGACCAATACATATATATACATGTAACAGGACCATCCGATCTATTGGCTCACTGTAGTCAAATCTTGCAGATGGGTTTTTTTTGTTTTTTTGGATTAATTCTCAAACCTTAGTGTAAGCAGGAGGCTTATGAACATTCTTCTTGGTAAAAATCTTTAGTTTACCATTGGCTCTTGTAGAAGACGTGCTTAGGATTTCTGACACAGAACCCAACGAAAGTCTTCTTTGCCTTGTGATTCTCTGTTTCCTAAAATCATCATCATAATTTTGTGATCTGGAACGCTGGTCATCAAGCAACGACCAATTCTCGGGCACACATAGCAAGTCATGATGACTATCTTCTGGCGGCCTTCTTAAGTTCTGGATTTCCCTTTCTATATTCTCTTCCCTTTCTTGGTACAAGCTTAATTTCAGTTCCTCCACTTTTCTCTCCAGCCATGTTATTTCTTCCTGTACCATTGCTAGCTCTTCCAAAAGCGCCCGAACCTGCATTATAATTATACAATATTAATTCCTCTCTGAGCAAAGGGTCTACTTCCATTGAACTATAATTATCGATCGTCATGAATTTGCTCCTTTATACCTGAGGTGGAACCAATGAGGAAAGACTTAAATGGGAGGAAACTGGCCCTTGAAGTGCAATGCGCAAAACCCTGTTGAGTGCCTCTTCCCCATCTAGTTCTGATTGTAACTTCTTGACCTGTACAAAAAGACTAATTAATTTAAAGTTTCCTTAGAATTCTTTATAAAGTTTAATTTCACCTAGCAACTAAGATGTGAGACTCAACACACTATCTTTACAAACTACTCACTATATGTAGGTTACTCCTTATCTCCTAATATGGAATTGGGGTGTTAAAAGAAACGTTTTCAAATTCGAATACCTAGTTAAAAATTTATGAGCACAAGTTCTCACCTCTTCCTCGAGATCAAGTCTTCTCTGCCGCTCGTCGCTCCTTTGCATTAGTAGGTCCTCAAATTTCATTGCTAACTCAAAGAGAAGAAACTCTCATAATATATAACAATCTGACAGCAAAAGTCATGAAAGATATAGAGCTCAGAGATTAGTACTGGTGTGGTTGTCGTGGGTGCCACTATAGTATAGGTAGGTGAAGTGCAAGCGGGGCTGAGAAGAAAAGGAAGCAGAAAAGCATGAGAATGTGCGGTGGAAGAATCCATTAGGCTGTGATTTGTGAATGTGAATGGACGGTTGGTATATTTGTGTAGTGCATGGCCATCCCATGATTCCCATGAACTCAAAGACACATTTATTTCAACGGTGGGTTGGAGACGTGAAGCCCATGAACAGGAGCCTTTCCTTTTGTTAATTTGGGTGGCAGTTGACAACGAAGAGGGGGGAAAGTCAACGAGTTGTTCATCCAATTTTAGTTAAAAGATCGTCCATTATTATTATTTTTGAAAAGAGAGACCCTACAATACGGATGGTATGTAAAACAAGGGTTTTACAGCCTCCAATCCCATTTTGACACCTCAGCTAAAACACCAAATCTCACAAATACACTATACACATGACTTCACTAGATCATGCCACTGCTCAACCCCATAAACTGCCGGATCCACTACCCCTGCCGTCCCTGACTTAGCTGCCGTCGTCCCTGACTCCGCCGTCGTCGTCCCCGTCTCCGGCCATGTGCTGCGGCCTGATCTGGCCGCAGCGCGCAGCACACGCGGCCGGAACAGGCCGCGCGCTGGCCTGATATGGCCACAGCAGCGCTGCGACCAGACGAGTCTGGCACTGCTGTGGCTAGATCTGGCCGCAGCGCGCAACGCACGTGGCGAACAGGCCGCGCACCGGCCTCGTCTGGCCGCAGCGCGCGGTGCACGCGGCCAGAAGAGGCGCCGCGCTGGCCTCATCTGGCCACAACAGCGCTGCAGCCAGACGAGCCGGCGCTGCTATGGCCAGATCAGGCCACAGCGCGCGGCTTGATTTGGCCACAGCAGCGCTGCGGCCAGACGAGGCCGGCGCTGCTATGGCCAGGACAGGCCGCAGCGCAAGGTCAGAGACGGTGACGGCAATCTCTGGGTCGGGGACGGCGGCGGCTGAGTGGATCCGGTAAACGGCGGCGCAGGAGGTAGTGGTGTTTTATGGGGTTAAGCAGTAGCATAATATAGTGTATAATATAGTGTATTCATGTTTAGAGTGATTTGGTGAGATTTGGTGTTTTAGTTGAGGTGTCCAAATGTTATTGGAGGCCGTATAATCCTTGTTTTATAGACCATCCGAATTGAAGTTTTTACCTTTTGAAAAACAAAAGAAAAGATGAAGAAGGGCTGGAAACAATAAAAGTAATTACCAAAACACGCCGTCTGTGGGAATCGAACCCACGACCACGTGGTATAAAGCCACGCGCTCTACCAGCTGAGCTAAGACGGCTCTCATAATGTTTTCTTGATAATATTATATTCATACAAATTAATTAAAAGATTGACAATTATTATTAATTTTTTATAAGCGCAAAAAAGTAAAAGAGCGGTCATAAAATGGATTATAAATCGCCGTCTGTGGGAATCGAACCCACGACCACGTGGTTAAAAGCCACGCGCTCTACCAGCTGAGCTAAGACGGCTGATATAATGTTTTCTTGATCAAACTAATTTATTAAAAATAGTATGGGGATGAAAGCAGAAAAAGGTTCCACAAAGCCGCCGTCTGTGGGAATCGAACCCACGACCACGTGGTTAAAAGCCACGCGCTCTACCAGCTGAGCTAAGACGGCTTCATGTAAACTTAATTAAAAATATATTATTAATTAGAGTCTGACATTTCATTCCATGAGATGAAATTTTGAAATATAGACATTGACCTTAGGTGGCTGTTTGAGGTGATTGCGCCATAAATTTGTTTGATTTGAGTGGTTTCTTTTATATTTGTTTATAAATTTTCGAGATTTGTTTGTCAAATAGAAAATAAAATGATTTGTTGGCTTGCTTATTCTTTCAAAAAAGTTAAGGGTGTTTTCTTTATTTTATTCTGTGACAAAATTGTTATCTTGTCTTTTGCCAACGATCAAATTAGAGCTTATGGCTCAATATAAGAATGTTTTCACTCCACATTAACGGGAAGTTAAAACATTCATATTTTTTCAAACCTATTATATTTTGATAAACATAATTACAACTTGCTTTTGTTTTGTAATAAATACAATTGAAACGTTGTTTCATGTTCAACTTATTAAGCTTTAACAAGTTTTATTTTAGTTAAAAGAGCAGGATAAAAAAAATTCAAAAAAAAAGGACGATAATCTCCCATTTAATTGTGTCTCCCCCCCCCCCTGCGGGGCTCCAATTTGGCCAATTTATGCATAATATTAAGATGCTGAAAAAGTCAAAATGATGAACAGTTTAATGATGCAAATAGGATCAAGATCAAGAAAAGACAGATTATAGATTTACTCCAAACAATGTTATCAATCCAGAAGTCAAAAGATTTTCTAATCTTAGGAGTCTATCAATCCCACATCGAAAACACACTGAAATATTTCATGAAAGAAAAGTTTATAAAAGTGAAATCCAATCGATTTTTGCGAGGAGAGAAGTGTAGTCGATTAAGGCAAGCCAGGCTTAGTCTAAAACAAGTGATGCTCTCCATGAGTGAAATAGTGAACTAATTATTAATTAATTGTCCTTTGGGAAATTAAATAAAAAACTTGAGCAGAGCTGATTGAGTACATGACAAGGACTCGACTAAGGGCTTTGTGAGCTAAGTTTAAACATGTGTGTTTTTAGCTAGCCGAGTTGAGTCCGAAAATTCAATGCTTAACTCGGCTCAATTACAGTCGCAGAGGTCCTTCATTAAAAACAAATCAATATATGGAATTTAAAATAGAAAAATTAATAATTTAGATAACAGAATAGAAATAGTCCAAAGCACGAGCTGTTAGATGCAATTTCCCTTACTTCAAAATGGTAGTTTTCTAATTTCATATTTGGACCTTCACGACTTCATAACTACATACAAAAACAATACACTAGAAAACTTTGCTGCTTCTTGATTTGTTGCTTTACTATTTAGCTAGTTTGAACTTTGAAGAAGCAACTGAAAAACTTTTACAATAACAATACATCTCTGCTGTAAATATATTCCATATATGTATATATAGAATTAGTAGTCGCGGCTTTGCTTCCATCCCCCAAGCTCTTCTCCATCATACTTCTCTTCTACCTACAAAATCCAACAAACCAGAAGGTGCCATGTTATAAAAGCAACCAGCTATACATCACAGCTCAGAAGATTTAGCACTACCTTTTGGGTGAAAGTGACGCCAACTTGAATCTCTCCGCAATAACTTTGGTCGCTTTTCACCACGCTATACTTTCGAGCATGTAGTTCAGAAGTTCCATTCTCCACTCCCGCTGCCAATAAATCCTCCACGTAGATGCTTCACATGCAAAATTTATGTACACGAAAATCAGAGAACAATGATATGCACATCTACTACTGTTTTGGCTGCGAGACTGCGAGTCCTGCATTGGTGTGTGTATGGCTGGGTGGGTGGTGAAATTCAGACGGTCTAAAAGAGAGGGCTGAGAGGGCTGAGAGGGCTGCAAAGTTCACATGGCCCGAATAACTTAGGGTGCAGGGCTCACCTGTCTAGAGTGGTGAGACCTGCAGCCCTTTTACTGAAATTTGGACTGCCTAATTTCAAGAGATTCTCGTTACAGTTCTTGTGTACGGGGTGTGTATGAATTAGGTTTTTACCTTATCTCTCTGCACACTTTTTCTTAATGCCAGTACTAATACATGATATAACCTTAGCAACCACTGCAATTGCCTCAAGTCTCAAGATCTTTTCTTAAATTCAAGCAATATTAATGACGAATTTTCTTCCATTACAGTCAGGAAGAATTATCCTATCACTACTTTAGCAACCCAACAAATTAAAGTACCCTTAGAAGGAAGAAGTATTTCTGGAAGTCTTGAAAACATAAACTGACAATAAAAAAACATATATATGTCATGATGTCTTACGTGGCTTGTCCAATGTAGTCATCAGCAGAGAAAGTGTCCTTATCGAAGATTTTGAGAATGAGTTTGTATTGGTCACTGTTCCCTGGATACTCTACCCTAAATGTAAATTTCTCGTTCCATGCCGAACTCCCACCTTGACCTGCACCAATTCATACATTTCTGTAAAGAGTGTTTTTGGGGGTATTTTAATTTTTATTATACGTTCCTTATAAATTAATACGACAGTTCATGTGGTACATATTACGTCAGCTACTAAAATATGAAACTGTTGTTTAGCGGTTAACATGACACTTGCTTTATAAAATATGAACTACTAAGTAAGTCTATGTAAAGGGGTTGTAAAAAAAATTGCAATTCTCCAAGTATTTTTGTTATGTAAAAGGGCCGAAACTAGAAAAGCAGCATATATATATATATATAAAACTCCTCTTAAGCAGAGTCACTTTGTGTACCTAATTAACAACTATACAAATTGACCAGTCATCATCTAATTGATGGGAGTAGTTCAATTTCAATTAGGTTAACAAAATCCTGTTTGGTTGTCTATTTTCTAAGGGAAATACTCTGCAATACCATATACTACCGTCCCCTATTATTGATCTTTTAAAATGTCCTTACATATTTTTTTAAGTTAATATACACAATTAATAACTTTGTGAACTTATCTTTTATTTGAAAATTCAATACATTTTTTCATTTATTTTAGTATAAATTAAGAAAGATAAATTTGAAAACTTATACTTTTTTATTTGAAAGATAATGCATTAAATCATATTCTGTTAAAGATATTTTTAGTAGGACAAAAAAATGAGAAATAAGGAATAATACTTGAGAGAATTGTATAAGAAAAAAAAAAAAATTGCGCTGGGGCACGCTTAATTTGATAGTGATAACATATATAGCTCCCACATTATTAAGATTCTTTTTTTTTTTCGAGATTCATTTGTAAGAATAGTTTTTAATGATTAATTGATTATCAAAGATTACTTGGTTGGATCAATACAAGAGGTTAGCCAGACTTTTGTTGTTCACGCATGATAGAAAGAAGAGCATACTCTAAAGCACATGTCATATACTTTGTTAATCCTATTAAAAATACATATAAAAATTACATGTTTTATAGAAAGATATAAATTTAAAAGACTTAATTATAGAAATTTCCTCGGACAAAATATGAAAGAAAATTAACTTTGTCCTGCTTTGTATTCAATGCGAGTGGGAAGCTAGAAAGAACTAACCTCGGGCCACGCTGCTCTTGCGCTCTTGGCTTTTGTATTGTATCAGAACATAAGGATCCATACGATCTACCCAAAAAAAAAAAATGATAAGAAAGTTAATCAAATAATTGGTCAGGGTTGACTTAAGAGTGGGACGGCATCGTATCGTGATCAATTTATAGACGTTCACGCGCGATGATATTTGACATATATAGAATGAAACGATGGAAGGAAGTTGAAACATACTTTGCATTTTAATCAATAAAACAGCAAACGAGAAGAATAAGAATGAAAGAAAAGAAAGAAAATTTACCCAAAAAAAAAGGAAAAAAAGAAAGAAAACCAGATGATGAATCGAGAATGAAACCCATGAATCTGTCTTGTGATTTATGAATGCTATCATGCCAAAAACTATGTATAATTGCCATTCCAGAGTGCTTGATGGTTTTCTATATCAAGCTTGGAATAGCAGCAAAAAAGGGGGAAAAAGCAAAAAAAGAAAAAATATATATATACATAAATTATACTTAGGAAATCGGTGTCTCCAAGGCCTTTTGCATTCACCAGCAGCACCTCCAATGTCCCGATTGCCATCTCTCTCTCTCTCTCTCTCTCTGTGAAATTTCAGTTTCAACAAGATTCCAAGGAGTGTCTCTCAACAAGACTTCGTAGTTTGTATATCATGGTTCATATCGAAGACTTATGATGGGTAGTTGAGTGACGGGCGGTCAAGATCTAAGAATGAACAAAAAAGACCGGCGATTTGGCCAACTTTTGGGTTTCCTCCAATTAATTACTAATACTAGGAAATACCACGTGGCCGGCAACTTTGATTTGGAAAACTGGGGCGCAGCCATCGTGTGAATGTTACTTGTGGACCGTCGACGCCACGCCAAAGGTATTTTATTTTACTTGCATGAATGCTTAATTTATTGTGCTGCAAATGGCATCAGCCTTAAGAAAAAGAGGAGTGATTTTGATAAAACCAATTATTTAAACTAATACAATGCTAATATTATAGTGTGAGGAATATATTTATTCAATTCTCTAGTGTAGAAAAAAATGTTAAAAGAAAATAAAAAAGTTTTTACAGCAGCTTCCCTAAGTGTTCCTTAAATTATAGAAATATCAAGATAACCACTTTTGGATCCCTTCATCTAGGAACAAAAAGTGGTTCCCTTAGCATTATTTTAATATAAACAACTTTCTCTCTTCTCTCTCTTTCATCTACCATTTGTTTAAAACAATATTTAAATGATTTATCTTTCTTTTCTCTTTCTTCTAGCATTTAATTTAAATTATATTTAATTCATATAGAGAAAGATGATGGGAAGTTGCTGTGAAGTGCATATATATAGGGAACTAAAAAATAGTTTTATTCCCTACATTAAAGAAAAATTTAAGGGAAGCTGCTGCTAATATTCTAACGGTGAGATTCAGATAGAGTGCAATGAAGCTGTCCATTATAAGTACAATAGGTGCCTGATCTCTATTTATAACGGTAAATATGACAGTAATCCTAACTTCTTTACAAGCCTAAAAGGCTTATTTTACATTTCAGGACTTCAAAAGGGTTCACAAGCAGAAGAATACACTAAGAAGACAAAAGAAAACTTACGTAAATGCTTACAACCCTTTTAAATAAACCTAATCCAAGTCTTTTTAACTGAGATTTATAACTTGTATCACTTTTAAGCTAAAGAAATAGGCTAAGGCTTTATAGCCTTTAACTTTTTAGTATTGAGCCTCTTTGNGGTGAGATTCAGATAGAGTGCAATGAAGTTGTCCATTATAAGTACAATAAGTGTCTGATCTCTATTTATAACGGTAAATATAACAGTAATCTCAACTTTTTTACAAGCCTAAAAGGCTTATTTTACATATCAGGATTTCAAAAGGGTTTACAAGCAAAAGAATACAACTAAGAAGACAAAAGAAAACTTACGTAAGTGCTTGCAACCCTTTTAAATAAACCTAATCCAAGTCTTTTGAACTGAGATTTATAACTTGTATCACTTTTAAGATAAAGAAATTGGCTAAGGCTTTATAGCCTTTAACTTTTTTGTATTGAGCCTCTTTGAGTAAAGAGAATTTATTTTCTAGCTTGTAGGTTCTTCTGCTTTTTTACAAATGGCACTTGTTCTTGAACCTAATTGAATTTGTTACTCGGACTAATTTAGTAAAATTTCCATCTTACATCGTTTTTCTCTAAAATTTGCTAATACAAAATAGTTATTATGAGACAATGAGTTATAGCATATGCTAATACTAATTCAATTATGTGCTTCACACAATAATGTTTTTTGAATTCGAACTTATGGTAATGTTTTTAAAACTATAAAGGCACTTTTCAATGGACAACCTTTTTCTTTCAAATTGGGTTAAAATATTTTTTTTAACTTAATCTATTAAATTGATATATGTCCTTAAAACACATAATAATTAAAAAAATACATGTGCAAATCACATATTCTAAGGACAAATGATGTCAATTTAATTGATTAAGTTGAAATAATTTATTTCAATCCAATTTGGACTAAAAATTTATTCCTTGTCAATTAAGTAATACTAGGTATACTACACATTTTAAAACCATTCATTATAAATTGACATAATTTTTATTTAGTGTAAAACGTAACACATGATACACACTTATTCTGTGCTCGGGACAAGTAATTCATAAACAAATTCACATCATACACATGACTTGAACAATTAACAATTAAATCAATCAATACTTTTCTTTTCGTAAAAACAATTATAAATACTTACAAACATTTCTTATTTCAATTTGCCACCACTAAACCATTCGATATCCTAAATCGCAATATTACCCGAATGTCAAACATGGGGCCAGACAAGCTTCTTTAGCTAAAGAGAGCTCGAAATTCCAAATTGACCCAATCTGACGCGGAGACATTGAGGTTGTTTCAATGGCCCGAAGAGACCTCTATCAAAATTTAGATCAATTGGTCGCTTTATATATATACATATATATTCTATTTTGCTCGAGACCGATTGCTTTTTATGGAGCCACGAAAGGAAACCTACTAGTTAAACCTTTATGGAGCCACAAAAGTAAACCTACTAGTGAAGCCTTTGACCCGGTCCAACTCCGACTATTCCAACTGCGTTCAACTCCAACTTTTCAGAGGCGTAAGCAGTTCAAAAATCACCTTCATCGAAGGTTTTTTGATTGTTCAGACTATGACACAGGCAAAGGCTGAAAGGGGAGGGGCATTTCCGAGTCCTTAGAGTCGGTGCCCACCCCTACATGAGAAAGAAAAATTGGAAAGCAAATATCGTATTCTCAAAGTTGAAGTTTAACATAGATGAAGTCAAACCATAGAAGTTCTATGCATCCTAACACACTCGACACAAATTCTTCAAATTAGTTCCTCCGATAGCACACAAGCCTACAACCGTTTGCAATATGCATACCACTGGAACTAATGTTACAACAAGAAAGCTCATCCTGCCTTTCACTTATCTGCTGCGCCTAGGTGACAAGTCCGCAGACCTAGACCTAGATCCAGAGGGTGATCTTGATACTCTTCCAGGCGATGACCTCCAGTGACCTCGCGCTTCCTCAGTCTCGTATGTAGGTTTCCTGCAATGACATGTTTGACATAAGCACAAGCAATCAACAGAGAAAAAGAATTAAAAGAGTGCAAACAACCAGAAATTTTAAATAACATCAAATTTAACTTAAAACTCTCAAGCACAAATGGTTCCACTTCGGCAGCCGTCTCCAAAAACTGCATGCCTTGAATGCATCCTCTCCATTTTATAGTCAGGATTTAGTTGTTGTATCTAACAGAGTAGATGATGCCGCGTGATTAATGTGTTACCATGTCATTCAAAAAATTTAAATGATTGGCATCATTTACACCATTTGATGCAACAACAAAAATCCTATGTTCTTTTTCTTCTTTTTTCGTTCTTTTTTTTTTTTTTTGGTATGGACAAGGTCCGTACCATAACATAGTGAGCAAACAAACACTAAAAATCATAATTCTTTTTTTTAATAAGTCACTAAACATCATAATTCCCGAAATGGATTCTGAGAATTGTCTTTCGCTTGTGCTAAAGAAGCAATCACATCATCATCACAAAGCAATTCAAAGAACAAGACTCATATGTATTGTACAACATGGTATAGCTAACAAGTTAAAATAGTTAGAAATTACTAAAACTTACTCGCGATATCCATTGCCATTTTCATTTTGATCAGCAGCATTGTCATAACCTGGAGAGTAAGTCTTGCCATTATCAGCATCTCGCTCCCTTCGAGGACCTCTTGGTGATCGAGGCTGCTCTGCGTGCCTTCTACTCGGGGAAACTGAATAGTCAGCCCTTCGTCTTGGCGCAGGTGACGAGGACCTGATGATTGAAATATAATTCACTATCATTTCAACCTGCCCAAGTGACCACTAGAAAAGATATCATGACAGTTTGTAAACTTGCAAGTTTACCTTGAGCGGTATCGATTCCTAGAACCTGAAGGATAGCGGGGGGAGCGTGAACGAGATACTGAACGAGATCGAGAACGTCCTGGGGATATCAGATTCAAAAGAAGAATATTTTAAAAAGAAGTCACATAATGGATATGAAACAAAAAATGCAAAGCAATGCTAATTTATAGAGACCAAAACATGACTCTAAATAAACAACTTATATAACTTTCAGCTTCCAAACTTCAATCTAATCTAATGATTAGAATGCCACCAAACAATTCATTTGGTTATGCTTTCCAAAGGTAACTGCTGAGTTCGAACTTAGAAGTACAAGTGGCTTGCAGACCAGGTGCATTTAGGTCTATGAAACTGTTACCCTCAGCAAACTATAGCAGCTGAGCTAGCAGGCATCTTGAAGAAATGACAACTCAATTTCAGGCCCACATCCCTACCATCTCTCTGAAAGCAACAAAAAGATTCACATCATAACAACCATTTGAAGAGACTGACTTATTGACGAGAAAATGGTTCTCAGCGTCAAAGATTTCAATTGCCAATTTAGAAACTAGCTTCAAAACATGCAAAACAAATGAAAGATAGCTATCAGACTTAAAAAGTAGCCTTACGACATAAAGGTTTTAAAGAGAGATAGGGTCAATGTGGCTGCAGTTCATTACTGGTGCGTTCAAACTTCAAGACCACAAAAAGTTAATAGGCAAATAGGTGTTTGGTTGGGAGCCATAGACATCAAGTCCTTCCCTTCACTGTTTAGATACAGGATTTGAGGGCCCAGCCTCAAACTTTGGAACAAGAGCTTGAACTTGAGAGAGGACCTAAATTCATCAATCTTCCTGAAGTTCATGAATGGTTACACTTGTATCTTATCAAACATATAAACAGCCCTATAATGTGATTCCACAAACAGTCAGACTAGCATCTAAAGACAATAGCTCCTAATTGATAGCAGGTACTTCACATGAAAAAAGATAGGAGAAGGAAGTACTATTTTTAAGGTAGAACTAATTAATAGATTCAGACCACGCTTCTTAACTTGCAATCTAAATAACTCAAGTTCTTCCAAATGTTAATAGAATACATGTAATAGATGCCACAGTCCTTAACAACAATAATCTCAAAATAGTCTTACAATACTAGAATAATAGGTTAAGAGACAAAAAATCAGCATGGCAATACCTCCAATGATATTTTGAGAAATTTCTCAAACAGCAATAGCAACCATTGGGATTACAGAACTATTAAGAACTAAGAACCAAGGTTGTCAGAAACAGCATACCATAATAAGATGACCGCCGTCCCCCATAGCCCGAGCCCGAAGGTCCTCTGCATAAGTACAATAACGGGACAGGAATCACCATACATATAACGCGTGGAACATAACTAATGTAGGCGGCAAGAGGAAGGGGGGAGTGGCAGAACTTACCTCACCCTAGTCCTATGACGCATTTCCTCTGGCCTTTTCCTTGTTTCAGCAGCAAGAACCACAGATATCTCTCTCCCAGCAAAACTTTGCCCATTCATATGATATTGAGCCTCTGAGGCATCATAACCATCCACAAACTGCACAAATGCAAATCCTCGAGGTTCCCTAGAAAGAAGACATGGGAAAGCTTCATTGGATGTAAGATTTAATCTGAGCAAACACAGACTGTATGAGGGCACTGACTTGACAAAAAATAGCACCGTAAGATACCGCCACAATGTGGTTATTTGGTATACCTTTCTTTACACATCTAAAAATCAGCTCTGAAGCACTTCCAGATAAGTGCATGCTGAATTTACTTAAAGCAGATAAAATCCAAGCTTAGTGGCTGCCCTTTACTTTACAGTCAAGTATGAAAGCCAACTTCAAAAGAGGCAAGTGACTTGAAAACTCTCCACATTCTTGTAGTTACACGGTGCACTTGAAATCAACGTTCCCACAAACTTAAAAATCCCTTCAGGTAGTCTTCAATTGGTCAAGACTATAAATCTTCTTCCTCATCAAACTTCTATTGATTGTGTAATTATATAATTTCTCTTCATAAAGGAATATCCTTCATTTGAGTATTACTCTAACACTCTTGGGGGACCAACAAGTTAGGCAATGATAAACAGTAGGTCTTCATCAAAAGTGGGGCTTGGGCTTGTTTTAACTTCAAAGTTCAAACCAACATACCCCCCTGACAAACCAGTTCAAATTTTAATTCACTCTGAAAAGGAACAATAAATACCTTCATAAATAGTTTAGAATGTAACTCAATAGACAGATTTTGCATCCCCTACTTGTATACCTTAACTAAAGATACCAAAAAATAAGTGGAGAGTCTCATTTAATCAGCAATTCAAATCCATATTTATCCATCCTATGAATTTTGCTTGCAAAGACTAGCAACACGAAATACAAACACCCAATTTCCATCGTCGTCAAAAGAACTCAACTTTAGCAAATTCAAGCTTCGTTTCAAGCAAATTATTCAACATCAACCTTGAGCCACATGCCTTGGCTTGGTTCAATTAGGCAAAGCAACAGTTAAAGTTGTTCTGCAGTTTCAATAGCCCCTTTAGGATTATAAAATTTTTAAGTCGATCAGTGATGTAATGCTGATATAGAGAAAAGCAAAGAAGAGCTTCAGCAACATGTTATAATTATAAATGACTTGCATTGTAAAGTTAGGGTGTTGGATTGTCATACAGAATCTAATATCACGCTAGTTTGAAACAACCACCTCAATCAAGCTATCAAACTTGGCTGCATATAGATGAACTATGTTTGGAAATCAGTAATTATGCTCTATTGAAGCTAAAGCTTGTTCCAAGTCCAAGTGGGCAGTGCGCAAAACCCGCCTTATTTCCACCATTACATCACTGTCATATCTAACAAGCTAGTTGGCAGGAATGTTACACATATTACATCTGCAAATCTCTACTGGTAAAAACTCACCCTGTGTAATAGTCCTTGGGAATATACACATCCCTTACTACTCCAAATCTCTCGAATGGAACTCGAAGTTCTTCCGGTCTGCAAACAAACATAAAGATCTAAATAACCAACTTGTTTTGACAAATCAACAACATCAAAGGTGGGGGATTTTCTACCTCCAAAACAACTATAAACAAGAACCCACCTATGGCTACACTGAAACACAAACCAAATGACAACAATGGTACAAGAAAACACTACCTGCAATCAAGCGGAATGTTCCGAACCAAAAGGCTTCCGTGATTCTGTTCCTTGCGTCTACCATACCCGCCGCCGCCGCCACCGCCACCTCCGCCGCTGCCGCCGCCGCCACCACCACCACCACCACCACCACCGTATCCCCTTCTAGGAGGAGGGCTTCTCCCTCGACCGCCATATCCTCTCCTAGGAGGACTATAGTATGGTGGACTATACCTCCTCATGATGCTGCCTAACATCACAATCACAACCCATGTGAGACTAATATATAAAAATACGCATTTTTCACTTGAGAAATGAAATTTCTGAACCCATTATGAATAATGTAACTTTTAAAAAAAAATAAAGGTAATTAATAAAAAAAAAATTATGCTATGATGTAATAATAGTCAATATGAATTCTTCAAATCGCAGAACCTGATCATAAATCATATGCCAAGACAAAAGACACCTAGATTCCCTAATTTCCCTGAATGGCTGCTAAGAAAAAAGTTTAATTCTTCGAATTTTCATTATTTTTTGGGGACAAAGAAAACAAAACCTCTAGTCAACCCAGCATGATAAAACTATTTTACTAAACTTGACTTAAAATATTTTCATATTTTGGAAATAAAAACCTAAAAACAGCACCAAAGATCGAAACTTTCGTTTGCTTTTCCTGCGATTTCTAGCCATCCAAACCAAACCCTAAGTTTTCAAACAGGAGAGAGAAGAGAGAATTACAGAGGAATCTTAAGCAATTTTCACCGAATAGAAACCCTAAAGATTCCCAGTATGCGGTTTCTCGGATACCAAACTAAGCCTTAGGGTTTTTCTTTTCATTTTTTTCGTTCTTTTCCTGATCAATCGAAACGAACAAAGTAGAAAGATTTACCTGCTACAACAAGGAGCTTAGGAGAACAGAGAGAACCCAAAACCTTTTGCTTAGATCTGAAGTATGCGTGTCGA
The DNA here is from genome assembly GCA_900184695.1 of Betula pendula. Taxonomy (NCBI): domain Eukaryota; kingdom Viridiplantae; phylum Streptophyta; class Magnoliopsida; order Fagales; family Betulaceae; genus Betula; species Betula pendula. Next base: position 428,621 of record FXXK01000366.1, read on the forward strand.
ACTATGTCGCCTATTTTGCTTTTAAAAAGCCTCGCCTCGACTTATATAAAAAATAAAACAATAAAAATGCCTCGTTTCGGAATTTTCCACGGATTTTCAAACTTTAAACCCTAGGCAGTCTTAGAAATGACATGTCGGCCGCGTCGATCCCTTTTTTGTGATAAGTAGGGTTGGGCTTTCTTTTTTTTTATTTTTTTTCTTTCTTTTTAGGTAAGTATTTCTGTATGGTTGGAGGAATTTCTCCAATTCAATTATAAAATTGGCATGTTTTTTTTTTTAACCATATAAGAGTTACATGCTTTAATGTTGTTAAAAAATTTGTTTTTATATGCTAAATGACACATGATAATTATATAGACCGGATTTAAGGAACATTTTTTTAACTCAGCTTGTAGTATTCTTTGATGAAATTATCTAACGAATTGATTACATTGCAAAATTCAAAAACTTAATAATAATATATTGTCAATTTTTAAACATTAGATGTAAGATTGAAAAAGTAGTCAAACTTTTGGGGTAAGGGGTTAAATGTTTTTTTTTTTTTTTTTATGGTCCGACTTATATATTTTTATATAATACATACTAAATAGAAATGTGTCCAAGTTTCGGAGATTATTTCTACGGAGATAAGTTAGTTTCAACAACTTTACTTTTTCTGAAGACGGGTAGAAAAGACATGTCGGGGGTTAACCCAGCGGTTTCTGTATTTTTTTCTTCCTTTTGGAGTGTTTTTGTGTATAGTAGTAGTGTTGATGGGCTTGTCTTTTGTTTTATATTAATAATTATTTTTTATTTTCCTCGATATCATATTTATTAAGTAGTAAATAACTTTTCTTAGTAAAGAATGAGTTGGAGGAAATTGAGTTCTCTCACATCTCAATCCTATAAAATTGGCATGTTTTTTTTTTTAACCAGTATAAGAGTTTATACATAAGACACATGAATATTTGTATAGTTAAAAAATTTTGTATTTTGGTTTATTATGACCTGCTGAAGGTATTGACAACATGATAATTAGTAATATAGGAGGTGACGGGGTATCCGATTATAAGGAACATTTGGAGTTTATTTACATTCAGCTGTGTAGGGGTGTACTTCTGTTCGTTTGATAGAAATTCTCTTTCTCATTTCCAAGATTTGAGCCATACATTTGCAAATTTCCTAGCCCAAACAATTAAATTAATCTTAAATATTCAAATTCTCATGTCCACATATGTATACATATTTTTAAACAGTGTAGACACCTAAATAAGATTGAAAAAGTAGTCAAACTTAATTAATGGGTAGGGGCTTGAGGCACCTGAATGTTATATTAATTTTTGTATTTTTGGTTTTATGAGTGTTGTTTGTAACCTCGTTGAGGTGGAGTATGTTGTATTGTTAAATAGTTTTATCATTATTTATTTATTTAGAAACATAAATACCATAAATTCATTTGGAAACTCTGGGTTAACTAACTGAAGCGCTCTTATATGCAACCAAAATTTAGGTATATAAATCAAGTAGGTTTAACTTGGTTGAGGGGCATATCAATTATAGGTGCGTTTATTCAGTTAGAATGAGGTATAATGGGTCATACAATTGTGTGCTATATTCCTTTCTATTACTAATAATCGCAGTCATTAATTCTTAATCTCCGTACAAATCCTCAATCGCCAAGGTTTCTAAAACTATACAATATATAATCGTCAAATGTCACAGCTTGGTGTTTTGGTTATCCGGATACAAGTAGGAGCCCATGAGTCACCGCTGAATTAAGTAATCCAGAGAACCGCTGCCCAGAATATGGGTGTATGTAAATGTTGTAACAATGTATATAATACATCCTCTTTCATTTTCTAATAAAACGTAATGAACTTGATGATGGGACCTAGTTGCGCTTCTATTAGCAAGATCGGAAACAATTTCAATGAGAGTTCTGAGGAAGTATATACTTGCCTCTATTCATTAGCTATATTAGTGAGATTTAAAAAATGTAAGATTTTATCATCATTAAGAATTTGTCATGTGAGCTTACTTACTCTAATAGAGGTGCAAAACGGAAACATTCTTAGGTGGAGAGCAACTAGCTTGGGGTAGTTTATGTCTGACATAAAGACAATTTAGACATACCCATACGCCATACAAGGAACTTGAAGCTATACATAGTGAATTTGATTAAAAATAACATTTAAGACTTATAACGAAAATGATGACTGTTCATGTGAAAATTTCGAAAACAAGATATTGGGGAAAGAGTATTCGAGAGTTTTCATCTCATTGGTGACTTCATTAGCAGTAGTGACCCCAATTAACACCAGAATTCGTACATTAAAGTATTTGGTAAGTCGAGCATATCACTGCCAACTATGGGCACAACCCAGGCCGGTGGGTTCAAGCAATTCTGCATAGTGCACCATCCATATACAGTTCTTTGCCAACATCTCATCAATATGTATAAGAAAAACTTCACTTCCGCAGTTGGACGCGTTTTCCAAATTTTATATTCTTCCCACCCCACAATCAAGCACGATGCACCTCTTTCATCAAGCTTCATACAGATCGAGGAATAAACATGCATCAACATGCAACTGCAACATCTAATTGAGATTGCAGGTTGTCAGAGTCGGTGAGCAAAGGACTCTTCTGGAACTTGTTTCTTAGCTGACCACAAGCCGCACTAGCATCCAGGCCCCTTGTTTGCCGTGTGGTAACAGTTATTTTACGTGATTCCAGAGCAGCCGCAAATGCCATCACCTGCCAAATGAAATAAAAATGAATCAAGTGATGAGGTATTGAGGCGTGCTCTTGTTGAAAATGATGGCTTAATAGCATGTGTTCAACATACAGCTTTTTTGTGTGGCCGCTTATACTCGGAGCCTTCTATTGGATTGAAAGGTATCAGGTTTACATGATAACTACGTCCCCACTCATGGAGAAGATCTGCAAGTTCTGCTGCATGCCCTGTTGTATCATTGACTCCAGCTGCCCATAAGCAATAATAACATTGAGAAGACTGTCATTACATCAATATACATGTTAACGTTCAAGAAAGTGCGAAGGGGAAAGGAGTGGAGTACAAAAGTGCAAAAGAGTAAACGTCAGTACCTAAGAGTGCATACTCAAAGGAAACCCGCCGACCGGTTTCAAGGAAGTAGTCCTTGCAATCTTTCATGATTGCATCCAGAGGATAGGATTTTGCACTTGGCACAATTGTTTCCCTAAGTTTCTGGTTTGGAGCATGTAGGCTGATGCACAAGACAACGATAAAATTAGCAAGAAAACGAAGTTACATCTGCATAATCTGAGAAAGAGATATTGACATCAGACAAGTATTAGCAAAAACAAGTTAAAAAAACCTACAGGACAGACCAAAACTAGACCCTAGAAATTGCAAAAATGGGGGAGCAGTGAAATGAGAAGGGATGATACCACACAACCCAGGATATCTGATTTGCAGTCAATACCCTGAACATTATTTTATTGGAGAAAAAAGAAGAAGTAGAACAAGAACAAGAAGAAGAAGCTAAAAAAAAAAAACAGACGTTAATTGATTTAGAAATTTGGATCAATGACATATATTAGATCATAGGGCTTAACAGCAGGCAGAATTCACTACTTCTCATGATACAAATCTTATGTCAAGTTTATCGGTTTAACATGTGTACTACAACAAAAATGGACAATTACTCACAAGCAAACGACATCATCAAATGATTGACAGAATTATCAACCAAAAAAATTTAATTCCCTATTGTAAATGACACACCTGACAGCCAATGTTGACTGAAGTTTCTGAGAAGCCAGCTTTCTAATTGTGTTTGGAACCCCAACAGTTGATATTGTGATCATTCTTTGCCCTATTTGCACATCCTTAAATAGAAGAAAAGCCCACCAAAATTGAGCTTACACTCAAAACCCATTAAAAAAAATGGATTTCTAATAAGTTACAGAAAATTTATAACATGTAAACAGAAAATTCTAGAAGTACAATCAAGTTCAATTGAAAAATAATTAAACAACTTATCAAAAAGTTATCATGGACATAAACAATGTAGTGAGGCAACTAGACTGTGCATGTAATAGTTCTAAAACGCACCTTATTCAAGCATTGATGTGCTTCAAGTACTGACTTCAGATTCAACATTGGCTCACCCATTCCCATGAACACCACGTTTGTTACCCTATGCTTGAAGACGTCCTCAATAGCTAATACCTATGTAGAAAAATGTATTTACAATCACTTCATGATGCTAAACAAACTCTAGCCTGCTTGAATACATTTATGTTTTCAGTATACGATGATAATGACGGGTTATTTTCTTTTTCCAAAGTAATGGAAGTACCTCAATTCCACCTTAGCAACTTCGTTTCCAGAATTGTGTATACCATAAAATATTCAAAGACAACTACCCCCAGAGTGGGACTATGAAGAGTGAATATAAGAAAACATTAAGAGCACCTGCTCAATAATTTCATGCCTCTTAAGATTCCTTGAGAATCCCCCTTTTCCGGTGGCACAAAATGAGCAACGCAGGGGGCAGCCTACCTGAATATCCAAAATAACAAGGAGCATAAGAAACAAACCTAGTATAAAAATCAAATTAACAAGAAATATATTGCTGATGTACACAAAAACAGTTTCTAGAACCAACGAAAGAATAATCCCAGAAAAGGGGCAAAAAAATGGCACTGGTTAACAACTTAGAGAAACACTAGTCACATTTGTATTATCATTCAAAAAAAACTAGTAAAGTTACAATTGAAACTCTTTAGAATCACTTATTAAGCTCAGTCCTACCTACTACGGAGTTTATGTGGTACTTAGTACCCATGAACACATTTATAATCCACCCACTCAATGTGAGCAATCTATCTTCTTAATATGTGACTAACTTTTTGGAGTGTCACAATCTCCACCACTCAAATCCTTGACGTCTTTGTCAAGGTTCATGTCATACACTGCTTCAATGCCACATGGTATTATTAAGTTGTTTTGATACCATTTAAAACGACCCAGGAAAAACGCTAACCGCGTAAGCGTTATTACTTCAAAATGACTAATCAAGTTGCCATTGAAACTCCCTAGAATCACTTAAGAAGTTCAGTCTCACATAGTAAGAAGTCAATGTGAGACTTAATACCCATAAGTACATTTATAACAACCTACTCAATATGGGTAATCCATCTTCACAATGTTAGACTAACTTTATGGGGGTGTCATAGGTCCACTCAAAAAATCACCTGTGATGATACACAAGCCGTAAGGCGCATTGAACCTTTGTCATCTTCGACTGGTATGCCAACAGTTTCAATCAGTCTGTTGTCTTCCAACTTAATTAACAACTGCATGGTCAATGGAAAGTATAATAAAACAAGAGAATCAATATAAATATAAACTAGAGAGAGATAACTTCCAAGAATCACAATATTATCGAATCAAAATGCAAAGCAAAGACATTTGCAGATAACATATCTATACACACACTTGACTACCCAAAATTTATGATCATGTCCTAAATATGATAAATAGAACTCTAGTATCATATGACCAATGAGCTTTAGCTCAAATGGTACTTCCTCCCTTTGTAGCAAGGCAGGGGGTGAAGTCATAGGTTCAAGTCCACCGGATGCGTGTGTAATTACCAATAATAATAAAAATAAAAATAAAATAAAATAAAATAAAAAGAACTCTAGCACCATATGAATTGGCCCAACCAATACATTTCATCAAAACTGCACATTTACACAACTGGCCAAGAAAGAAATGTATTATTATAACCAAATTACAACAAGAAGCGATTCAATTAGGTTGCTTTTCACCTTAACAGTCCCATCAGCAGCAGTGACAGTGCCATAAATGGGCGACCGCCCAACCCTCCATCCAGCTTCTTGAAGACCATTCCTGAACGCCTGAGGGACTGTAACAAACCATGACAATAACACCAATAAACCAACAAAAAAAGACAAATTAAATTTCACCCAATTATTTATTGGGAAAAGGTAAATGTCAGAAAAAACAAAAATGTGACCCAAGAGAGGGAAGGAGAGGATTTTCTCACTTTGACTGAAATCTTGAATTTCCCTGACCTTTCTCTTGTAAATAAGATGATGGAGTTGCTTCCCTCTATACCTTTCCTAAAACAAAATATTCCCCAGAATCAAAAGTATCAATACAAAATACGCAATTGTGTGAACCCTTTTGTTTTAAGTCCTTCAGATATTTCGGAAAAAAAAAATCTGAACTTCAAAAAATGCTATCACCACATGTTAGTTCTTTCATTTTCTCAGGACACAAGCAGGGGGTTAAGGTTTTTTGTGTCTTTACCTGATCCAAGTCGACGGCGAGCTGTTGGAGCTCCTGCTCGGACATGCCGAGGAGCACGTGCTGCGATTCAGCGTTGGAGACACGCGTGGAGGAGGCAATAGAGAAGTTGCGGGAGGAAAAAACGGCAAGGTAACGAGGGCGCACGGCGCGTGCAAGAGGCGCGAAGCACACATGCTGGACAAGCGCCATTGAAGTGCCAATCCTCATATCATCACAAACGCTGAGGAAGGCAGAGCACCCGGCAGGCTAAACATCACTTAAACCTCAGATTTCGGACGAAAAGACGATAATAGCCCTAGATATTTGCTGCGTTCTTCAACGACATGAGCTTTAGGTTAGGGTCTCTTGCCAATGGCAAGCTGCATGGTCGTACGACTGTACTTACGGGTATACAAAACGACCTTAATACATGTCCATTCATAATCAGGGAAAACCAATTACCATATCCCAAACTTAAGGACATTATATATACCAAAAAAAATAACTTAAGGACATTATAATTATCCGTTGGATTGGACAAATTATCCAAAAAAAATTAAGCAGTTTTTGTCGCAACCTTTTTCCATAACATAAAGTTTTCATTTTAGTAACAGAACTCATAAGCATTTACGTGTTCCTTAAAAAAATATATCGATTTAATAAAAATCAATAAAAAGTTTAAATTGATAGATTCAGCTTTGGTTCAGTTCTAATTAAAATTGAATTCATTGTGTCATATTCCTTGTATCATGTTATGGGACATGTGCCCAAATCTCAACGAGTCCAATTTTATCTGGAATTAGACTCAATCCATGCTCTCGAAAAAATAACTCGTAAGTATTTATATGCCCCTTATAAAAATATATCGGACTAATAGAAATTAATAGAGGGTTTAAATTGATGGATTTAACTTGGGTTCAGTTTAGTTGAAACTGGACCCATTGATATTGGGACACATATCCGTTGTGTCATGTTATCGGACATGTATCCAAATCTCAACAAGTCCAATTTGAACTGGAGTTAGACCAAAACCATGCCCTAAATTGATCTTCTCAGGAGAATTAGATGGTCTTTCTAAACTGGATTTCTATTTGGTAGGCCTAGGAATTTGTGGAGACAGGAAACTAAAATGTGTTACTATTATGATGTTCAATATAATAGCAAAAGATTAGCCAAGTAGTTTTCCATAACTTTAAAATCTTCACCTGTTGATAAAGCATTTATATTGTCAGCATCTGGATTCATAGACAAGCAAGCTAAACGCATTCATCTATTGTTGTATCAAGCTATGTGATAATTCGTAAGGTGAGGTAGACTACAAAGTTGAAACCCCAATATAACAAGGCCAAAAAATTACAGCATGGAACTTGTATGCCAAAATCATATCACTGCTATAGATGCATGTAAGGGAATTGTACAAAACTGCTCTAAAGGATCAAGACCCTGGATTTATCTGCGACAATGAAAAGGAGAGAATCTCATAGTTGCCAATCTTACTAAAAACTTCCAGTGAACAATGACAAGAGTCAGAAATCATAATTGTCATTGCTCATAACCACAATCCTAAACCACTACAAGAGATTTGAGCTGTGATTTCAACTTTGTACGCTAGTATGTACTAGAAGGGGAGATGTCCACAAGCATAGAGACCGAAAATCTGGCCTTTGCAACATATAGTTGATGTACTTAACCAAAAATGTGAGACTAAAGCCCAGGTGGCCTGAAAATAAGGCAAAAGTAGGGATAAATTAGGAAGGTATGAAAAAAGATCCAAATGAAAGACAAAAAGAAAAGAGAATAGTATAGATAATCTATATATCAAGATGTAAATGAATTCAATTGACAATATGTAAAAACGAAAACAAGTACCCAAATGAACACAAAATCACCCCAAACATAAAAAAGAAATGGCTTACTTGGTAAACCAAGTTTAAGAAGGAATTATAAAGAGGTATTGGCTAGAGGACGGGTTACTCTACGCCAAGGGCAGATATTCCATAAGTTTTTTCTTACGAATAACTATTCCCAATGAGAAATAGTTATTCCTATGAAAAAGGTAAGAAATAGTAAGCAATAGCTAAAAATAATTATTTTTGGGTGCCCAAAAAAAAGAAAAGAATGGTTTTTTGGGGACATGATTTTTAGAGCTAGGCTATTTTAGGAAATATGGTTGAAATCTGATTCCCTTCCGGTTATGAAATTTTATCATTCTTCTATTGTCACCAAACGAATGATTCTAACTTCTTGTATTTCGAGTATTCATTCTCATTCTTAAGCAATCATCAATCTAGTGTACCAAACATTAACTTAAATGAATTTAAATAACAATATGTAATAACAAAAACAAGTACCTAGATGAGATGTCTAACACCCCAGTTCTATATTGGAAAGATGAGTAACCCATATAGAATGGGTGGTTAATAAAGACACTTATGGGTGCGAAGTCTCGCATCACTTACTTACTAGGTGAAAAGGCTTCATAAATGATTCTAAGTTGATTCCAAAAAATTGACTAATCCTTTTAGGATGATAGCGCAGATGTGGTTAGTTGATTTCTTTGGGTCATTACAAATGGTATCAGAATTACCTAATAATATCATGTAGTACTAGAGCACTGCATAACGTGGCTCTGAATAGGACGCAGCATAATAGTGTGAATTTTTTCTTTTTTTTCTTATCATCAAGAATTTAAGGGGAGAAGATTGTAACACCTCGATCCCATATCAGAAAGTTGAGTGGCCTAAATTAAGTGGATGGTTTATAAAGAAACTCATGGATGCAAAATCTCACATTGCTTACTTATTAAGTGAAATTTGGCTTTATAAGTGATTCCAAGAAAACTCTAAATTGACTTCCTTTTGGGATGTAGCATAAATGTGGCTATCATTTTCTATGGGTCGTTACAAGATGACAGCCACAAAATCACCCAAAACATAAAGAGAAACATATTCCATAAGTTTTCTTTTTGGGGTGAATAAAATTTTATTAGGTATGGAAACTCCATTACTCCTTCAAGCATTTAGTTCACACTGTTTTCCTACCTTTATTTGTATCCTATGCTTCAGCTGTCATTTCGCGTTTCTTACTGAACAGTCATGCATTTGCTTTCTGTCTTTTACCATAACCAGCATGATAACCTCAGCTGCAATTTCCAGCTTCCATATTAATTATTACAGTCCAAACTCTTCTGTCATTTGTCTTCATGTGCACAAATAAATGCATTTAACCAAACCTTCAACCTAATATGCCTTCACAAAAATATCTGCTAGTCTAACACTCGCAATTTAGCCCCGTGATCCATCTAACACTGGCCATATGGCACAGAAATATCCGCTGTCTCTCCATTCAGAAAAAACTTAGAGATGGAGCAGATATTTGTGGAAAGGTAAAAGACCACTTTATTGGCTAGGTATGTCTTTAAATTTTACTGCCTAACAAACAGAGGATGAGAGTAAGACTAATACTACAAAATGAAATAACAGATAGTCTATAAATTGAAAACCTGAGGAATCAGGCCATAAGGACTACTTACTGGCTCCGTCTACTAGAAGAGCCTCGGCACTGATCTCCTTGGTACTTTGCCTTCGAGCTTTAGTCTTCTATATGCTTCTCTGATGTGGCAAGGTCGAATAGGACCTGAATCCTTCCTCTCGGTCATAACCATTCTAGCTGCAAACTGAAATGTATCAATTGAAGATACATAGAACACTGAGCTAATTTCCAAGTATCTGAAAATACAGTCATGGAAGACTAAGACATGCACTAGATTTACATGTGTTTCTGCAGAATGTGATAGAGAAAACATCAAACTGCTACAATCACATTTATGCCTGACAGTTTGGTCATTCTATTTCATATTCACCTAGTAATAAAGATATCCTTTTGCTTCCCCTTCTGTTTTTTTTTAAATTGGCAGAGCTAAAACTAGTCTCTTGTGAAAAGTCCCCCGCGGGGGGAGTAAGGTGTACAAAATTATTCTCATGGGGCTTATGTGGAAGACATCAAAACTAGAGAGAAAATATTGAAAATAGCATCCTTGTAAATAGGTAGACTTTAAATGAAAATTTGCAAAAGATTTGGGAAGCAGTGCCCCTCAAAATCCGTTGCTAGGTCCCCCCCCCCCACCACTGCCAAAGGGGATCACCTGTTATTTGGAAGGTACATGTCAACATCATTTTTTAGTTGCATAAAATATGCGTACCAGTCTCAACAATATCACCAACAAACATTTTTGCTGTCGCTGAAACTGCAACTATCATTGGCTCAGAAATTGCCCTCATCCCTGTGATGCTCAGTAAAAACTGCACTCTCACCGTGTAAGAGAAACAAAAATTAGGGCAGACTCCAATTGCATAAATGAATCACCAACAGGTTCTATTGCTGCACTTTAAGAAAGCTACATAAATACATGCCTACTAAGAGGTCAACAAGCCTAAAAAGATCTTTTGCCAACTTCTTATCTCCTGATGAGCAGAGATACACCTCCATGTAATTGAAATGTAAGCCTATCTTGTTCTAGATTTTCTCTCTCTCTACACAGGCATGAAACATGTCCACTGGTAATTTTCAGTACAATGGACATGTTTCATTTTAGGTGGCTGGATCCTCAATATAACCACCGCTCAGATCACAAAAATGGGGGAAACCAACAAATTTTGAAGTAACTGAAGAAGGGTTTCTAAGGTGGTCAATAACTCAACTTAACAAAGCCTTAAAAAGGACATCCAAACAAACAAGGGAAAAGAGTGGGAAAATGCACAGAAAAGATATAGAACAAACGTACCTTTCTCATGTCAGATTTTTTAAATCGAGATCTCCGAAAGGACTCGTACCTTTCCGTTTGTTCCTCTGTGAACTGTGATAGCATAGCCCTGCAAAGAAAAGAGAAGTAATAGTGTGAAGCAACATGAAGTTGTAATTATCCATAATATATATGCAAAACAATATCATGTCTGTCATGATTTCCATAAAGCTAAATTATTTATTTGTGTTTTAATTGGCATTGAATTGGTTCTACATCAGTTATCATAACATTTAAAGAATAAAAAAACCAATTCATACAATGTTTTAACTAGCAACTACGATAGGATGATTTTGGTTTCTTCTATTTCTGTGATTCATTCACAGAAATATCTACAAGGCATTAGAAACAGGCATGAAGCCACATGTAGACCAGAGGGCCATAGCCCCCTTCAATAAGTGTCATCATCTTATAGGGATTCTAACATCCAAAGCTTGCGGCTCTCCCAAGTCAAAATTAAAAATTTTCATATATGAAAAACTATTAAAAAGGCAAACTTTTATTTTGAAAATTTTTGAGAAGTTCTTAGGATACTTGACTTTCAATTAAGTATAAGAAAACTCTCATAACAAATCTTTATAAGTTTTATTGGTTTCACATTCATATAATTTCCAGAACAAACATGTCATGTTAACCCATTACAAAATAGAAGAGGAAAAGAACATAAGGCTTCTTCTTTCCCTCTTGTTTCTCAGATTCTATTCCTTTTCCATGAGATATAAGCATACCCCATACCAATGATGAAGTAAGAAAGACAAATTCTCTTTCATTGGTAATTTACCTCTTACCTCAATATTTAAAGATTAGCTTATGGTCGCTTAATATATGTGGTGTATGCTTTATAGTCTTTTAATTTTGGATTTCAACTTAAACTTTGTACCTTATCTTTTTTGGCCGTTGATAAGACAACTCCTTGAAAAGGTATGCTAATCCCCCCCGCCCCCAACCCAAACCAACAAAACCCCACCTTTTTGGCTATCTGAGAAGGCTTTTTTGTTTGAATTGGTTTATTTTCCCATTTCTTTAAGTTTTGTGTACTAATAACGATAGAAATTGATGGTCCCATTCTCTATTTATCGACCTTAAATCTTTGAGTTTTTATTTTATTTTCTACTTTTTTCTTCTTCTTTTTTTGAAAAAGATCTCTTTCTAACTATCCTAGTTCTTCATTAACTAAATTGCTAGTATGACGAAAATTGGTAGCCAAATTAGAAAATTCAACTTAGGAACTTATTCATATAGAATTTCTCTTAGATTGTCCACCAAATCAAATAATATCTACTTACCGTTGCTTGGCTAATTTATTGGGGTCCCCCTTGAATGCAATGTTTCTGATGTTGATGTCCACATTATCCTCCTCATCGTCTTCATCCTCATCTTCATTGTTGCCCGTAGATGCATTAGTCCCATTTGACGCTGCCAGGGCTGGGGATGTTAATGGGTTAGTGGGTGTGAGAAATTGATCAGCAGTGGGTGAATCAGGTGACAAATCTTCTACATCCTCAAATGCCACTTCAAACGGGTCCATCGATTTCTGGAGTCCTATCCTCTGCTTTTCCAATGATAATAACTTTATCAATCAATGTGATAACAAAATCTAACTATCAACAAATTAACAAGCTTTTCGTTTTTCCCTCAATTCATTTGAGCATTTCAACAAACATGTAAAATACAAAAAACCCAGTTCTTGATTACGTTCAAACTCAACGTACATTTTAGTGAACCAACGAGATAAACAAGTTAACCATTTTTAGTTTTCTTTTTTCGACGGAGTTCGTGTTTGGCATCATGGAGTTGGGGTTTGGGGTTGTAATTAGAATTGAGTGGCATTACAGACTTCTTTTCATCCATCATGTATTGAGTTTTGTAATTCCAGAGATCAAATTCCGTGCTATCAATTATACGCTATGATCAGACCTCTAGTCTCTTTGAGAATGTAAGCTTACAAGGCACAAACAAACATTTTATCGAACGCATAAAGTGCAAAGCATGCGGTCTTTAAGAGTCCAAAAACATTACCAGCAAACAATCAGAATGAGAGAGCCTTTGGGTTGAGTCTCGTACGTTAACGCAGCTATAGCCTATAGTGAACGACTTGTGCGATCGTATCTCAAAATAGGACTAAGAATTCGAATTCGTAGATATTACGGAGTAGTCTCAACCATCCATTAATTTCGAATTCAACGTCTAAGTAGTTATAACTTCTACGGATAAATAGTAACTGTTGAGGTGATAATATTATATTTAGTTGTTAAAATTGGTAATTAGTAAGAATTATTAATACGACAACATCTCAAGAATTTTAAATAAATGATTGATAAAATACTTTAAAATATATATATATAAAAAATGTTTTGATACTATTGCTTTACTGTACAATATCTTAGAAATTGATTGGTCTATTTTCTTTTATTTAATGTTTTTCTCACTGTCATGGTTGTATAGAAACTTATTGTTGAGTTGTTCATCCATTTTTATGTGTTTCTATGTGTAATCTTCCCTCTCTCCTTTCCTTGTTGTTGATTAGAAAGAAAAGAAAAGAAAAAATCATTAGAATTGATGTGGCATTGCTATATCAGTCACGATCAATTTTAATTGAAAAATATTTGGAGTACAAGGTCCATTGCTTCGGCATCAATTTTAGAAATTCTAACCAATTCCAACTATTTTCTTCCATACTAACAAGTGACCATCTATAATTAATGAAATGATTAAAAGTGTATTATTGACAAGTTAAGCTTGAAAGATTGGAGTGGAACCGCCTTCTCAAGCACACACAACTGATGGTTGGATGAGAATTGGGCCTGAAGTTACTATTTAGCATTGTTGTCCCAATGGGCCTCAAACTTTGGTATTTAGAGTTCGGATAACGAGGTGGGTTGACGATGAAGTATTTGATGCAATGCCAACTCAAACCCACTTCGCATAAAACAACATGGGCATTGGAAAAAAGATAAAGAAAAAAAATGTCACGTAAACTTTCAAGTTTATACTCCTAAATGCTTAAAATTATCATTAAATTTTAAATGAATCATCATTTGATTTTAGATTCAATAATAATTTTTATGGCACGTCAAGGAATAAACACTTGGAAGTATAAGTTTGAGAGTTTGTATATCATTTCTCAAAAGATAATGATACTTTATAAATGAGTATAAGAGAAATGTGCTATGTATTTTCAAAGTGCACACTTTTTAACATGACAGTAAAGCTTATTATTAGATCCAAAATTTAATAATAATTTATTTAAAATTTAATAATAATTTTTACTGTCACGATAAAAAACATACAGTTAATAATGAATGTAGCATTTCTCCTATCCAATTGGTTTCTAGCTCATAAAATTCTCTATTGCGCATGCCGTTGAAAAAAGGTGTAACAATCATGTAAATGATTTTCTGAAATCATTAATAAAACGGTAACTGTACAATAATCTACAATGGTAATGCATACTCTGCGCACAAGATACGACATTCATCCAATCAAGTATCCCTTAATTTATTCTCTCTTTTTTTTTTTTTTTTTTTTTCAATAGAGTGCATAAATATGAAAAAAGCATGCGTCGAATCTTCTTTCTTTCTTTTTTTCCCTTCATTTATGAAAGTGAGGAGTAGGCGTGCCGGGATTAGAAGCAGCTTTTTCAATGAAAGTTTCATTGCCTGAATTTTGAGAGTCCCCATTGTCTTCTGAGTCCTGAAGCTGCTCCAACATCCTTACAACCTCATTCATGTTTGGTCTCAACTTGGGTTCTACTGCTAAGCATCGATTTGCAAGGTAGGCTGCTTTCAGAGCTGCACTAAATGAGTACTGGCCTTCGATCCGAGAATCAAAAACTTGGAGAACTTTTCGTTTGCTGGTAAGGTAAGGCTTAAGCCATTTAACCAAATTGTGTTCTCTTG
>FXXK01000366.1:443734-534222 GCA_900184695.1 Betula pendula
CTGGCCTGTTGTTGTCCACGGCTCGTTTGGCAGATAACATCTCTAGGAGAACAACCCCAAAACTGTAGACGTCACTTTTGGCTGTTAAATGACCTTCACAAGAAGAGAATGAACTCAGTATCAGATCCCAATATAGAAAAGTGTACAGCAAATTAACTGCAGCATTCACCAACGGCTCTCCCTATAGTTCAAAGAGGGAGTACCAGATAAAAGGCTAGGTCTGAAAATTCCAGCATGACAAACATTTGCACAATGGTAGAGTATTAATTAAATGATCAAATTTACTATTTTCAATCAGTTTAAGCTTTTGGAATAAGTAGTGATCTAACATGGTATTAGAGCAAAGATTCTGAATTCAAATCATGTTTCTGTCGTTCACTTCTCATTTCAATTAAATATTTCATGTGAGACCCTATACAACACATGAAACATTTAACTGAAACAAGGGGTGAATTATGAATTTAAGGTTTGAACTCATAACCTCTATTATGATATTATGTTAAATGCCACTTATCNTTGGCCTGTTGTTGTCCACGGCTCGTTTGGCAGATAACATCTCTAGGAGAACAACCCCAAAACTGTAGACGTCACTTTTGGCTGTTAAATGACCTTCACAAGAAGAGAATGAACTCAGTATCAGATCCCAATATAGAAAAGTGTACAGCAAATTAACTGCAGCATTCACCAACGGCTCTCCCTATAGTTCAAAGAGCGAGTACCAGATAAAAGGCTAGGTCTGAAAATCCCAGCATGACAAATATTTGAACAATGTTAAAATATTAATTAAATGATCAAATTCATTATTTCCTATCAGTTTAAGTTTTTTGGATAAGTAGTGATTTGACATAGTATTAAAGCAAAAGTTCTGAATTCAAATCATGTTTCTGTCGTTCATTTCTCATTTTATATGAGACTCTATACAACACATGAAACATTTAACTGAAACAGGGGGTGAATTTTGGAGTTAAAGTTTGAACTCATGACCTCTGTTATGATATTATGCTAAATACCACTTATCTTATAAGTTTAAGCTAATAGAAAAAAGTAAATTTAATTATTTAATTAATACTTTAACACTTTCTCGTGAGATCAAACAACGCGACTTTAATACCATGTTAAATCATTATTTATCTCAAAGTTTAAGCTGAGTAAGAAATGGTAAACTTAATCTTAAGCTTTTAGATAAATGGTGATTTAACACCTATCGACTTAAGCTTTTGAAATGAGTAGTGATTTAACACACAAAAGGGAGAAGGAGAGATTTGTTGAGTTGGAAAGGAAGAATTCAGTTACAAAGCTTCAAATAGATTTACGGTGAGAAACTTCGGACATGATATGCCCAAATTGGACTTGAGATCCCCATACAGAATGGAGAATAGCTGTCACTACAACTTCCTCAAATGCCACTGGCATACTAACCAATTCTAAGTTCCTTGAAAAGCCAGAAATTTGATGAAAAAGTAATTGTCATTCACTCTCTTGTTTCAAGAAACAAGTGATGAAATATTTATATCTGGCAAGACATTGCAGGAGTAAACCTTATAGCAATAGTTCAGGTTTTAAAATAGGAGAAATGAGCAAAGCTTAAAATTTTAAGGTACCTGTAGCCATATACTCAGGAGCTGCATACCCATAGGTACCCATGACCCTTGTAGAGACATGGCTTCTGTCACCTGTAGGCCCATCCTTGGCCAATCCAAAATCTGAGAGCTTTACATTATAGTTCTGCAATTTAACATGAAAAGTGGGTGAGAGCATGTTCAACTAAACAGTCTTCAAATCCTCCAGAATCCCCAAAATTAGAACAATTGAAACACGTTTAACGTACGCTATCTAGCAGGATATTAGACGTTTTGATGTCTCGATATATCACTTTTACTTTGTCACTGTGAAGAAATGCTATACCCTTAGCAGCACCAAGTGCAATCTTCATACGGTCGTTCCAAGAAAGTGGTTGAACATAGGAAGCCCCTGTTCCAAGATAAGTAAGATTCTTGATTACAATGTCAACAGAGATGTTTAAGTAAATACTGCAGAAGGACATAAAGAACTCACTCCTAAATAGATGATTGTCCAAGCTGCCCCTGGGCATAAATTCATACACTAGAAGCCGTTGGTCATCCTCTAAGCAGTAACCAAACAATTTCACCAGATTAGGATGATCCAGCTGCCCCAGGTAGTTGATTTCTGCCTATAGTTCAAGAGGCTCCAAAAAATTAATCAATCATAATTCCTGAAGATATAATGTGCAATACCATCCGTTTGCAAAGTTGACCAAATGAATTTATTAGAAACAAAACTCACCAACCATTCCTTGTGACCCTGAAAACCTTCTTGATTAAGCCTCTTGACAGCAATAACTATGCCGGTGCCAGGCTTGGCAGGTGCAAATGAATGCTCATCGATCCATCCTTTAAAGACACAACCGAAACCCCCTTCACCCACCACACTATCAGGACGGAAGTTCCTGGTGGCGGTTTTGAGTTCATTATAGGAGAAGATTTTCAAAGTGGAGGACTGCAAGATCTCACCCTGTGTCCGAGGCGTTGAAGGCACTGGGAAAGATGAGAACTTACTGCTTAAACTGCTCAAATCATTCCCCTCCTTTCTACCATATGTTGAATTCACACCTACACGCATCAATACCATATAACTAGTAAATTCATCCATAATTCCAACACAGAAATTTGCGCTCTTTTTACAAGCAGGGAGCAATGTTGGTTGCCAATAGAACCACGGAGAAGACCAAAGAAAGTTCACATCAATAAATCTATATGGAAATGTTATCAGTACGTAATATGTAGAGATTTCTACAGCTGATCTAGTTTTCTTAAATTCCCATCCAACAAAAGCAAATTTTCTTTTGTTATCCTAAACTTCTTTGGCAACCCCCACAAAAAAACTGCAAAACAAAATCAATGGGGTTTGGTAAAATCCTCAAATGAAAAGACAATTGTTTTAATTGAGAGAGAGAGGGAGAGAGAGAACTCTGATCAAGCACACACCTCCAACCATTCATTTGGTTTCCAAGAAATTGTAACCTCGCCTAAATCAAGACAAATATGTAGACCCAGATTCAGGGCCCAAAATAGGATCCAAAAAGAAATCGACTGAAAAAGAGAAAGAAAGCAGGCTAGAGATGCTCTGTTGCATGTTTCACCAAATAAAAACCATACAATTCCATCACAACAAATCCAAAAAAAAAACACAACAATTTCTTGGCCAAGAACAGCTACAAGACGCATCAAGAAAAGAAGAAAGAAAAAGATAAGTGAAATACTGAAACAGCAATCATACCATTGTGAGGAGGGCTCTCGGCTTTGATTCTAACACTGAAGCACGAACCCATGAATTCAAAAGCTTCACTCCTATCTCTCTCTTCTCCACTAGACAGACAATGCAACTGCTTCAGAAAATATAGAAACCCAAGTGTAAACAAACTTGAAGGAGCAGAAGTCAAGCCAGCCACGCCCTGTACAGACTTAGAAAAAAAATAAAAAATCCCTGTGATAAAGGTGGATATTTCAAGTGTGAAAACGATGCCACGTGATTGTGAAATTCAGTTCTCGCAGAAGCCTTTTTAACTGACTTGAAAGAAGAACAAAAATATTTATCAAAGGACTTTTGGTCGACCTGCATATGTAATAGCGACAAACAAGGATGTCCTTTCAAAAACAAAAAAAGTCTTCGAATTAATTTTGGAAGTCGTATAAAATTCGTTCTTCTTCATTTTCTTTTTTATGCCAAATTAATATCAGAATATTCAGAACTAAAAAAATGAAACCGAGGGCAAACAACACGTTCATATTAGGAAAGTCAAACCAACTAAGCCCGTGAAAGAGACAAAACAGGCATTCAAGTGTGAAAGCAAGGGCTTTTCCGTGAGGTTTAGCTGTCACTTGCATTTGCATACATGCATCACCGCCCGATTGAATGCGTTCGCTGAGAAGCCCACGAAAGGTAGTGTCGTGGTGCTATGTGTGTGTTTGTTTTCTTGGAAAGTTTTTATTTTTTGTAAGTTGGAAGGTTTTTTTCTTTTCTTTTTTTTATCAGGCATTAATCTGCCCGGAATGCCCGGATCCTTTTGTCAGATCTTCCAGACGACAAAGGTTAGGGGGTTGACTTACTGTTTGGGGTTGAGAAAATAGCATTAATTGTTGGAGCTTATCTATTTTCTTGTTGGCGGTTTGGCTCAGTTCGACAAACTCATTTTCTACTTTTTCTCATATTTTTTTTTTAAATCAGATTTACTCCTTACATCACGGTCGATCACCTTTTATTACTATTCAAACAAAAAATTTAATATAAAACATAACTTTTTTATTTTTCCTTACAAAAATTTCAAAATATTATTTCTATTTTATTTCACATTAATCACTTCTTATTACTATTTTTTAAAAAAAAATCACTTCAATATGCTACTCTTTGCATTTTTTGATCACATTTATCTTAAATTTGTTAATTTGTCATGTTTTAAGCTTCTATTTTTTTTTTTAAGCGGCTTATATAATAAGTTAGTTAAAATACGTCACAAAAACCAATATAAATAAATATGATAAATAAATGTGAAGAGTAACGTTACTCTTCATTTGAAATAGGACAAAAATGCAAGACTGTTGTCTTAATTTAAGCCAATTTTGGTATTATACTATTACAATTAGGCTTACCACGTCTTATTATTTTTCTTCTTGTATTTTATTTGCTGATACTTTTGATGATTGTGCAATGAGTGATGTCACGGCCCAGGCCTCTGTTTCTGACCAGATTATTTATACTGTCCTCTTTAGACCTCTGCTTTCAAAGCTTTGTCCTCTTTCGGCCTATACCTCGAGAGCGCGTTCCCTATAAATCGAACTTAAGACCTTTTGGTCATAACGTTCACATTCATGAGTAGCCATTGAATTAGCTAGCTTAGTGGTACCAGTGTGTGCAAATGATAGGTAAAGGTCTTGAGTTCGACACACTGAAAATGCGCTCCAGAGGCATAAGCCGAAAGGAGATAAAGCTTTGAGGGCAAAGGCTCAAAAATGACAGTATAAATAATCCGGTCAAAGGCAGATGCCTAAACCGTGACAAGTAATGAACACATTTTTCTAAAAACAGCTGAAATGTCCCTTCAAATGGGGTATAGGCCGTTATTATTAAATTAACTTTANCATAAACCTTTTTTAAAAAAATCTGTAATCTGCCTTCACATATTTCCAAGGAAATTTAAAGAACAAAATCTCAATAAATATCGTCAAATGAGAGCATAGTGGCCGTCATTCCGGGAGTCTTAAATAAACGACATTCTTTAAGCAGTCAATAACACTGTAGATGGGAATGCTCGAGTAATATATATGTTGGAAAAATACTAGAAATCCTCGTCAGCTTGTAACTTTCTCTAACCAAACTTAAGTTGACTTTTGTAATAATAAGAGAGAAAGAAAAATGTCTGGTGTTTGTCATTATACGATTCGTTCACGCCTAAGTCCATTTGTTTGGTACTATCAGACTTGTGCTCCAACAACATCCATGCACGCCACCCATAATTTTTTCTTTTGGGCAAATGCATTCCACCTGGATCGGAATTTACAGCAATTTATTGTATAAATTGTTAGGACATAATTTACATGAAACCCATTTAAAGTTTTCCTTTGAATTGGATGCGAATAAATTCTTTCAATTCTATTTATTAAACTGACATATTTTCTTAAAATATTCGATTCTTACATGCATTTCACGTATTTAAAAACAAATGTTAATTTTTTCAATAACAAATAAAAAAACTGTCTCAATACAAATCGTTCTCTATAAATAATAGAAATAAACCACACATCGACACATGTCAATCAATTAGTTAATTTTTTTTTTATATATATATTTTTTAAGTAACTTGATTGTATAGAAAAATATACTTTGGCAGAAGATTCTAACAAGACAATGATCAAACTCGTAATAGTCCTGCCTTTGACTATAGAATAAATCACGTTCAGCTCCTGGTTAATTTGTTGTTTATATAATTAGTCTCTTACGGTGAAGTGGTTTACCTTCCACCAAATCATAGTCCCTTTTCCAATCCTCACATGCCACCACAGATTTTCTCAACTTCACTTCCCACCACTGTCAATGAGGTAAGGCCGTACCCGAATTTTCCAAGTTCTTGTATTTTTCAAACATCGGCGACTAGCCTGGGCGGCAAGTTATCCTGTAAATGCAATGCGCAAGCATTACTTACCTCCCAAAAGAAAAAGAAAAAAAAAAAGAAAGTGGAAGTTAATTGCGCAAGGCATGACGCAAGCCAGTCCCAGTGTTATATTATTGAATTACTAAGAAGCAAGTCCAACAATTATTAGGAATATATGACATGAACTAAAGAATCATTTCACACTCGCAATTATTAATGTACTCAACATTGGTATATCCGATGAAATAAATGTTAGAAATCATATTTATATCCCATAATGTTAACGTGGTAATTCCAATCTATTTTATTCATTTATTATTATTTTTTTCTTCTAACAATGATTGATCAAGAGTGGATTAGAATTGCGACGTCAGCATTATGAAATAAATATATGGTTTTTAGCATTACTTTTGATAATAAGGTCATATTCATGTAATTTTTTTAAGACACATGCTATATACCACATTTTTATCTTATAACTATCTCACAATATTGATGTAATAGTTTCAACCAACCATTGGATATATATATATAGTGATTGATTTAAGGGTCGATTGAAACTGATATATCAACATTATTAAATAGTTGTGAAATAAAAATTTAGTTTCTAGCAATACTTTTTTTTTAATCCTAAAATTCAATCACGAGCCACGATCAAGAGGCTGAGGACTGATTGTAAATTGATCACAACCCTTCCTTGCACATATATGTAAAAAGAGGCTCTTACTTCATAAGTAATACAAACCCAACCCTCCCAGATAATGTCAAACGAAAATGAAGACAAATTATAAGGTTGGTAGGATATATACACATATCATACAATTGAAATAGTGCAATTTTGCCTAACATACCCTGCTTGGTGCTTGCAATGACCATGATCCATGGGTCTACAGTAAAGGGCAGCTCGAAGTTGATAGCCACTTTTTGTTTTCGAAGTCCATATTGGTGGCATCACAATTAAAAACCAGATTTTTCAAAACGGGCAAATACTTTGAACAACTGAGGACGACTTGACATAATCCAGGGCAAAAAAGGAACCTCTACCTAACAAAACTTCTTTGCGAAAAAGTCCTTCATAATATAATATTTGGAGCCATTTTTAAAAGGTGACAAAATTGATCATTCTTTACTTTCAACTTAAAAACAGTATTAAATATAATGTTTCTAACCATAGTCGTTCTTATGCTCTAGCTTCCTTCAGGGAAGGAAAATATAAAATGGAAGTTTCAACGCAACATTTGCTTCTGGTAGAAGTTGAATCGGCTAGCACATCCAAAGAGCACTAGAAAAGACTCCTTAAATTTCATTTTTTTCCTAAATCTTGGAAAAAACTCCTAAAAATATCCATGCAACACTTCTTTGGTCTTCTCTAAAATAAGAAAAATCAAAAGAAACCAAAAGTGCTAGCCCTCGCTTACATATCCATTATTTTATTTTATTTTTAAAAAGCTATCTTTCTCTTCTCTGTTTGTAACATTTATTTGAAATAATATTTAAATGATTTTTTCTTTCCTTTCTTTCTACAAGTATTTATTTGAAAGAATATTTAAACTATATAGAAAAATGATAAAGAAAACTATTGTAGAGTTTATTTGAATAGAGAAGCAAAATATCTTGATTCTCTAAATTTTAAAAAAATCTAAAAAAAACTATTATTAGTGCTTTAAGCCGATCAACCATAAGAAAGTAATCTCATTCCCATTCTCAAGTGTGATATCACAAACTCTTCACTTTAATGATCAATACTGTCAATCAGGTAAGACCATAACAACAATCCTGATTAATTCCTGAAATTCAAAATTATTGCATTTTTCAAACTTCGACCACTTGCATGTGACTCAAGTATTACTTACCATTGGGTTGTCAATTTTTTATACAATTTGAAATCCGATACAAACTCAATACGAAATTAGCAAGTTAAAATTAAAAGATCTTATTTGTTTAATTAAATAGATCGTGTTAAAATTGACCTATAAAATCTTATATTCATACCTTAAAATGACTTCAATTGCCATCCCTGCTTACTACAATTGGAAAAAAAAAAAAAAATAGTTGCACAAGCCAATCCCCATGTTCTTATATCACTGAACTATTACTAAAAAGTAAGTCCAACCTTCGTTAGGGTTAATTTACTTCCAAAAAATGCTTTCCTTCATTTGGCATAAAGTAAAGAATCATTTCACAAGAGTGAAAACTATTATATACAGCATTGAGTGTAAGGTGATATTTATAATTCTTCCAATCCTAAAGTTCAATCACAACCCACCATCAACCAAGTTCAACTGTATGGGTCACAATATTTCATTGCACATATAATTATACATGTTAATTCTTATGTCTATTTTGTGTCTACTAAAATTAATGTAACTTCTAGAATCACCATTTGATCAAAAATCAATAATAATTTATCATAAATCTAATAGTGATTTTAAAAACCACATCAATTTTAGTGAACACAAGATAAACATGAAATTAACATATATAATTACTCTATGCAAAAATATGTTTTATGTAAATAATAATAATAATAATAATAATGTAATGCCAAAACCACCTGGATCATGTTATAATACAATCCAAGTGCCAACTACAAAAATTGTCTCAAACCACAACAAAGACAATGTTTATTTTGGTGAGAGAGATAATTAAAATATGAGTAATGTTACTCTTCACAGTAATTTTACACCGACTGATGTAATATGTTTTAAATGGCTAACACATATTAGCCACTTAAAATACGCCACATCAATTGTATCAGCCACTTAAAATATGCCACATCAATTGGTATAAAATGAGAATAATTAATTAGTGTGAAGAATAATATTACTCTTGAAATAGTTCAAAGGTTCCAATAATGCAACTTTACCAACCATACCACTTGCGATGACCACAACCCGTGGGTTTAAATTGAAGGCCAAGGCCACCTAGAAGTTGATAGGCACTTTACTCTCAAAAGTCCATACCGGTGGTGTCACAATAACGACCAGATGTTATAACACTTTAAACAACTGATAACGACTTTACATAATCCACAGCAAAGAGGAAACCACTTTACTTAACAAACCTTCTCTGTAAAGAAGTTGTTCATAATATGTAGACCCGTTTCTAGAAGGATGACAAAATTGATCTTTCCTCCTGGTCCAGCTTTGTAGAAGTTGGGTGGGCCTTACCTTCACTCCAAAAGATATATATGAAGTTTATAACTGTAGTCATTCTTAAGCTCTAGGGGAAGGGGGAATCTAAAAGAGGGATGCTGGAGGGATGCCTCCAGCATCCTTCTCCCACTCAGTGGGTATAATTAAAAAAAAAAAAAAAAAAAAAAAAAAAAAATCCCACCTAAGTGGGAGAAGGATGCTGGAGGGATGCGGGTAGACTCTCCAACATTTCTCAATCTAAAATGATAGTTTAGGGGCAAAATTTGCTTCTGGCACAGAGATTTTAACCTTTCAGAAATCCACGATATCAATCATTTCCACAGAGATTCAGACACAAGCAACACACAAAAGCATGTAGGGAATGAAATTACTGGATGTAATAAACAGGATTTGTTAGAAGCATAAAAGAGTAAATACTTAGTCATCTTTATTCGTACACAAAAGCCAGTCTGAGATGCTGATTTGAACACAACAGAACTTATTCTCTCAAAAAAGTAATTCTTAATTTGTATTGAACGGATTCGATAGGTCCCCATACGAGGAGAGCTTGAAGGTCTCACCTACTCATACCCAGTGAAAGCTTAGGCACTTTTCTTAACCTCAGCAGACTTGATAATGTCGATGAACTCGGGCTGAAGAGTGTGCAAAGTGGTCAGCCAAAAATAAGGGCAGGAGAAAAGACAAGTTCTAAAAGAATAAATAAGCAGCAACGTTATTACCTTTAGTGAAGCTCCCCCAACCAAAAAGCCATCAACATCAGGCTTAGCAGCCAATTCCTTGCAGTTTGCACCATTCACAGAACCTGCAACAGGTTTGCAATTAAGGTAATGAAACAGCAAAGCAAACTGGGAAGAGTAAATATTATACAAGTTAGGACATTCTTCCATTTATACTCTGCAATCACCACTCATCCCATGAAAGAGGAACCCCAACAAGTGCAAACACACTGCATTTTCCAGCCAAGAAGGAGCAGAACATTCAAACACCAGAAACAATAAAACAAAAAACCTAAACTTTATGGCATTGTTGGCAAAGGTGCAGACTCACACGACAATTTCCTAGCCTCAGTCTCACCAGAATGACTTACTCAACATTCTAGGAGGCAACCATATATAATCCACTACTCATAGCCACCCTCTTATCCAACAATGGTGGACCTTGCCCCAAAACTATTGTCAGAGTAAGTTGTTGGCATTGTTCTATTGGGAGATATGAGAACAAAGGGCATCTATTGCTTCATTTGGCTAAATTTCAAAATTGGGATAATGCCTGAATGGCACAAGGACAGAGACAAGAGTAGGATGAGGGATAGAACAAATGAAGAGACCTCCATAAATAATCCTGGTTGTTGCAGCAACTTCAGGACTGGTGTTTGCTTGAAGCCATTTCCTCAATTCAGAATGTACCTGTCATATAGTTAAAAACATTGCGTCAAAAAACTAAATAATTAAGAAAACAAGGCAACTTGATGCAACAGGACCCGTCCTATAGCTCTACTAAAAATTAGAGCAGCAATATACAAAGAATTATTATATACATGGGAGACCCCATAAGAGTTGTATACATTTGAGGGTTATAAGGGACTGAACATTTGAGGGCACTATGCTATCATATAACTGGCTAACAATCATGATGTTCCAGATCAACACTCTATTCGATTGTCAAAATTTACAAAAGCAATCTCCATATACATGTTTCAGATGCAAACTTCTCTCTCTCTGAAATAAGCCTGACTACAAGTTATTCTCACAATGAAACCATATTCTAGCATTAAAACAATTTTTAGTTTAGAGAAAGGCACAAGCACCTCTCTCTCTCTCTCTCACACACACACACACAATTTGATTCATCACTCTAACCATAAAACCATATTCTAGCTTTGCAAAAATCTTAGTTTAGAAAAAAGGAAAAGAAATATATTTTTCAAAAACTAACTAGCTAATGCTCTTTCTAATACTCCTTACTACTTTTATACGAGATCATCAAAATTATTAAAGTGTCACTCAAAACTTCGAGCTATCCCTACATTTAGCAAGGCTAAAGCATTTATTGGTCTATACAGGCTGAAACTTCAATAGGAACACTTAGGTGTTATAGGCAAAAGCTTAAAAAATAATAATATACTAACAACAACAATAATAATGATGACGATAATCATGATAATTCTGAAGCCCAACCAAACTGAATAACTCCTCTTTCTCCAACTCCTCTTAGGACCAGTATATTATTACATACACATTTGCTACATAATTACAAGCCAGCAAACCAAAAGATTATCTATTGACCTCAGTCTTTATAGGGTTTACCCCTACCACTTTCCTACGCTTTTGTACATTCTGATCCAAGATACTCAAGACTCGAAAAGAAGAATTGAGAAAACAGGACATCGCTGGATCCATTCACTTAAAGAAAGAGCACATATTGAATAGATGGTATATTTTCCAAAATGCAAATCAGTCTTTAGTTGGCTTTTGCTGTATAATCCTTTTTTTTTTTTTGTGGCAACTGTTATACAGTCCACATTGAAAAAGGAAAAGATGCCACATTTATTATGTTCAGACACAGGCAAATTTTGAAAACAAGCAGTTCCTTTGTCCAATATATTCTACTATCAAAAACTTAAACTTCACTATTACCATACTATAGAAACGCCTCTGAGTTAAATGTGAGGCTAAGTGACAAGAAACGAGTTTAATGAAAACAAAAGACGAATGCCTTACTTCCTGAGCCTGAGCTGGAGTAGCAACCTTCCCAGTACCAATGGCCCATACGGGCTCATACGCCAAAACAACATTGGCCCAATTCGAAACTCGTTCTGCAAGAAAAATCACAAGAGAGGCAATCATGACAAAAAATCAATGCAATCCTTTTAAGCATGCTTAACATTGTTAGCACTCAGCAAATAAATTTTGGTACAACAGAGCTTTCAATGAACATTGAAAGCTATGAACTAGCAATCAAGTGCAAGGTTAAAGTAAAAAGCAGCATGATTGTCCATCATCATACATTACAAGCGTGCTGTTGAAGGTCCATACAGAAGATTTATGAGAAAACATGGAACCAGGCAAAGAAAAATTCACTGGTTAATAGATTTGAAAACTCCCTTAATTCTTTTTCTTGTCCAATATTCTCCCCTAAAACAGCAGGTTCTCCTTAAAGTTCCCAGAAGAAAAGATTGTGTACTCATTATTGTATTTATTATTCGCAGCCCAGGATCTTTAAGAAAAAAGTAAGGTGCGAAATTCATCAAAAAGACAGGAATGATAAAACATGATTGCTAAATATATGTACTTGTGAGGCATTTTGCTTCAGAAATTAAACCCCTGAAGGAGAGAGTAGAGAAAGAAAATATTGAACCCAAAAGAATACCCTGAAGTATGAAATTAGATATACAATTCATGCAATAAAGAATTACAAAAAACAATATTATACTTGTTCTGACAACAATAAGACTAAAGCAATCAAGATATTCGAACAGTGCCTCCAAAAGGCCACATTCTTAAATTCCAGAATATCCACTGCTTTTTATAACTGATATTCCAAAGATCAGTTATGTAGAAACTTAAGGGGGAAGTCCAAAAGAAGAAAAAGAAGTCCAATCAACTTAGAATATTAACTAAAAAGCCTCTTATGTCACCGGTAAGACACATAAGTAGCAGTGAACTATTTACCAGCAATTGCTTTAGTTTGTGCAGCAACAATTTCCACAGTTGATCCAGATTCTCGCTGCTCAAGAGTCTCTCCAACACAAGCAATCACCTTCAAACCTTTTTCAAGTGCATATGCAACCTTATCTCCAACAAACTGAAATAAAAAGCATGGAGAACGGAAATTATTACTCAAAATAGGCACCTTAATTGATTTAAAAAATGATGAGCACTCATGAAGCAGTAGTCAATGATAAATCAAGCACCATGAGCAAAACTTAAGAAGTTAGATGTCTTTGAAAACTAGCTTACTTCATTTGACTCGTTTAAGATAAGCCTTCTCTCGGAGTGACCAAGAATAACCCAGGGAATGCCCAAATTGACGAGCATCTCAGCACTGCACAGAGATAATAAATCAACTTTAAATATTTTCTAACAAAGAAATATATAAGACTTTGTCTCAAAAATGAAAAAACCATAATCAAAGATGAACCATGAAAGAAACTATGCAATCACAAGAACAAACAACTGAGCCACAAGCTAAATTGAAGAGGATACTTAGAATCACTCCACCACTCAAATTACCTTATATCATTTACATAAATTTAATTAACTACTCAGGGCAAAAAGTCTAGATTCCTTCCAGAAATATACTTGATTAAATATTTTATCAAAAAACTAAAATAGATAGATGTTTCACTAAAGAATCTAACACCACAAATTGCATAACAAGGTCAAGATGCTTAAAAAATACAATTCAAGGACAACAAGAGATGAAAATAAGTGTTTCTAGATCAAAACATACCTAACCTCCCCAGTATATGCACCTCCTTTTTTGACCCAACAATTTTGTGCCGCAACATGGATATCAGGCCTCAACAAAGTCTTCACCAATGGAAGAAAAACAAATGGAGGGCTTACCACAACCTCTGCAAGAAGAACACGTTTTTGATGCATTAACTAACATGGATGTGTGAACTCTTGAAATCTTACAAGATTACCTTTTCCATGAAACAACGGTAAGATTTTCTCGCAATACAATAATAATAACAAAACAAATGCAAAAATTATTCTAAATCCTTCATATAGCCGCTAAAACCTCGAACCTATGCAAGAAGAACAGCATAAAGCATATAAAGTATAAAACAAAAGCAATTCTGAGAGTAAACTGAAACTTGTATTACAGCCGCTTGCTCTTTTAAATACAATTCCCGGGTTAAAGGAACACATATCAATATCCAAATTTTGTTTCACTTACCCACAACATCTTGGGAAGGCACTTGGGCTTCGTTAAGCGTGGACACTATCTTCTTCACCTCCTCGGTGGTTCCATTCTGCATTCAAATTCAATTCAAACCAGAAAATCAGGTATTCATACAACAGAAAACTCTGTCTGTGTGTCTGTGTGTCTGTGTGATTTTTAACAGGGAATTAGACAAATACGCAATCCAACACCGAATTTTGTGCGATCGATAAAAACAATAACAAAATTTCTAGAACAACGGAATTGTTCACTGCTAGAGAAGAGAAAAATAAGATTCACCAGCGGATCCAATACAATCGACCTGTTTGGTTGCCGATAAATTGAATAATTCGCAACTTGTTTTTCTAGTGAACTAAACGGCAAAATGAGCCTTCCACTTCACTTTCTCGGCAACCAAACAGAGGAGATAATCGAATAGAAGAAATTGGAGAGGAGACTCACGCATTTCCAGTTTCCGCCGACGAAGAACTTCCTGGCCATCTTTCACGACGATCGCAATTCGCAGAGTGAGCTTCTGGTTTTTTTTTGTTTGTTAGTGAGCTTCTGGTTTTGGTGAGCGAGTATATTTATATGTGTTTTTTATGCTTAATATTGGGAACAAAATATATGTGGATCTCAGTACAGGTGAAACTACCGTTACATCCTCATACGTGGAATATGCTCCAAGCATATGGCATCTATTGGCTACCGAGGAACATCGTGGAGGTGGGTAGTTTGGTCAATGGGAGTGAATTGCCCTTTCTTTGTTTGGTAATGAAATTAATTGATTGTTGTGTCTTTGGGCTCACGGGTGTTTGTGGCTCCAGCCACATGTTTTTCCGTCACAAAAGTGGGTGGGGATTATCGGATTGTGGTGTAAAGGCTAACCCACGTAATCTTACCCTCTTATGGGCCACTCATGCGATCATGCCTATTTCTGAACGACATCGTGCGCAACAAGACCCAATAAGAAATTACCGGGCTCGTTTGGTAACATTTTTTTTATGATAATTTTTTGCTTTTTAGTAAAATAAAATATATATATTCACAAATAATTTAAAATATAAATTACGTACAAATTACTTTTATTTTTATGTTCCATCATAAATTAAAAAAACAAAAAACAGAAAAGCATACCTTAAAAAGTTTTAACAAATGAGCCCACCAAATTGTGTACATAACATTCTCTTACATTGAAAATAAGCCAACTAAATGATTTAGTCCAATAATTTTTTTGGCCCACCAAATAAGAAAAAGGTCACTAAAAGGAAGATTTTTCAAAAAAAAAAACAAAAAGAAGATTGTTGATAGGCATACCTACAACGACGACAATAAATCGTGATTGTCACAACAAAAAATATTACACTGAAGATTCTTTCCACTACATAGGGGAAATTAAGGAACCGGAGGGAGGAGGGAGAGATGGGAATGTAACTAGTGTGAAGTCTTGTTCCGGCTTAATTTGTTACATTGTGAGCGCATAAATTTACACTTTTATTTATTTATTGAGGTTATGATGAGAATAATGCTAAGGTGGTAACAAGGATATCTAAGATAGTAGAGGAAATACATCAATCTTAAATAATGCTAGGCTATTGTAAAGTTATGGATACGATTAAGGAGTCATCTTAAAAAATGAAACAATTAAGTTAAATGAGGATTACTAACCTAGTTACAAGGAAGACTGTGAGAGCTTCAACCAAATTTGAGTCTTAAAAAAGGCTTATGAGAGATACAACTTTAATAATTATGCCTTTAAACTTTTGGCTAACAACTACTTGAACTACGATGAGTCATGGATGGTAGTGTCATAATTTATCATGAAGTGATCCACCATTAAGAATACCATTTTTCGTTAGTGATGGAAAGCTTTGGTCTCCAAGCTATGTGGTGTTTCAATGAGACTTTTTTAACCTTCGTAGAGATTGTTATAGCATCAAGAATGATCCCATTATGTAAGCTTTGTTTCTAAAGAACCACATGAGATCACAAGCCACAATTGCAGAAATTTGGAACAAATGGTAATTTTCTTTTGAAATTCCAATGAACTTTCTAGGGGAAAGGTGACATTTATCCAATATGCCATATTAGAAAAATTAAGGATAAGGGAGTCGCATGGCTAGAGAGAGTCCCTCCAAACCACTCAAGCAAAGATATAATTGAAAAATACAAAATATTAGATATTATATTTATATCTAACAAGGTTAACGTGACACTCTCAATGAACCATTAGATTAATTATTGTTAAATGAAAAATAAAAAAATAAAAAATTTTAATAGTTAATTTAGAGTGTCACGTCAATATTATTTGACAAGTGTAAAATAAAAATATAATACATAGCATTACTTATTGAAAAAAAAATGTGTTGTAGGGAGTTAGTGTCTATTTTGCACACAAGACAAAGAAGGGCATGGGAGGGGGGAAAATAAGAAGTTAAGAGGGTGTTTGTTAATGATTTTGGGATAAAAAGTGTTTAGCAAATACCACAAACTCCCAATATCTTATTTTGGTGGGGATGATGTTCCAAGCTAACTTCTAGAAGAAGATTTTTAATATACGAATTATGTATAATTTACAGATGGCTTTTCAGGATGAACATGGTAGAGGGGACATGAGAGGAGATTTGTTGTTAATGAGGTGGAGGTAGGGTAAACTAGTGGTAAACTTACCATAGAGAAAAGGGGTCCAAAGGAAGGGATTGAGCATGGTCCTTATTGTTTGGCCATAATGAACTTAAGTTTGACACATCTCTAATTATCCATATATGGAAGAACTTATTAGTTTTTTTTCCCCCTTTCATTAGCATCCCAAGTGGATTTTATTTCCAATAAATTTTATTTTATTTAAAATGGGTTAAGAGAATTTTTTAATTGAATTTAGTAAATTAACATTGTCAATGAAGCACGTGATTTATTCATGCATATGCATTTTTGGGGGAAAAAAAAACTGGAATCAACTCTATAAACTGACATTTATAAGCTCATTTGAAGCCTATTCTATTGTATTCGTTTTTATGTTTTGTTTCTAGAATTTCGAAAAAAAAAAAACAAAAATTATGTTTGAATAATTTTGAAAACAGAAAATATATTTTGTTCAAGCACGTTTGGATGGTTGTCTTCATACTCCAAAACGAGGTAGTCTCTCACCGGTTTATGTGTGCGAATTGGGTATTGAAAACAGATACGGGTAAAGTGAATTGGGTTGGATTGAGAAAAAAAAGATTGGATTTTGACTTGTTGGACCCAAACACGAATCCAGGAAACAAAACAGAGTTGGGTTTGGAATTGTGGGCTTGCTAACATATAGACTTTCAAACTCATTTTGAAGGTAATGTCTTGTCTTTTTTCGCTATTGAAAAAAACAAAAGGAAAAATTAAAATTTCCCTCCTAGCCAAGGAACATGATTTCCCGCCACCAGAGAGAGTAGGGCCGACGGTTCAGTCACAATATCTCAAATTCACCATATCCATCTCCGCTGCCACCACTTTCCACAAGTCCCAACTCATAATCCTTCAACGCCTTTCTCTCCCTTGCCCTTTGTCCTCTAATTTCAAAACATAATTGCCCGTTCGGACCTTGTATAAGCATAAACCCTAGATCCATTTGAACCCGCAGAGATGGCCGGCCAATCTGACCCCAACCTATCACTCTTCTCTGCCGAAGAGGTCTCTCTCTCTCTCTCTCTCTCTCTTTCTTTTTCCCTCTCTGAGTTTGAGATTTAGTATGATTGTTTTGGATTGATTGGAAAATCTTGTTTGTTAATCAGGTCGAGTTCATTGCAGAGGACGAGATGGTCGAGATCGTCCCCAATCTCAAAATGGACGCTCTCAATTTCATCTGTGTATGTTATTTTTCCACCTTTACCCTCCCTTTGTCTATCTCTACACCAAACGCAGTCTCATATATGATCTTAAAAAAATTTGAATGCAATGACAGGGGGATTTTGGTCCATTTTTTCCACAAATAGCAACGCAGGTGCCGCTGTGGCTAGCAGTGGCTTTGAAGAAGAGAGGGAAGTGTACCATTCGACCTCCACTGTGGATGTCAGTTGGTAAGCTTTTACTATATTTGTGCGTGCGTATTTGTTTGTTTCCCACACATATTCCACTTGTAATATACAAATGCACAAGAAACTAATCACATGGTATATACTTTTTCGAATGAAAACGTTTATGATCTGCATTCTTAGAGGTTAGCATTATCCTCTGAGAGAGGATAGAATAAACAAAATGCTCAACGTAATAGGAGGAGTAACATCCATATGTAAAATAAACTATAATGTACGCATATGAAACAAAGTAGTCACGTTAAATATAAATTTTCAAACCTAATAGTCATGGGTTTCTAATGAAAATGTCTATGGTCTGCATTTTTAGTTGTTTAGGAGATGACTAGAATCGACAAATGCTCAACATAATGGGAGGTGTATCTCTTGCTGGATGGTATTGGAGATCAGCTAGATAAGTTCCCAAAGAATTACTTACCAAAAAACAAAAGAAAAGAAATAACTTTATGAAATGGTGGTTCTTTCGACACCGCTATGGCCTTGGTTAGCTTGGACTGGCTGCACGAATTACCCATTTGCTAAAATATGTTGAAACAGGTTTTGGTCGGGGTTCAAGCTTGGGTGTGTGTGTATCTTACCAATAAAAAAAAAAAATGTTGAAACTGGGTGATTTTAAATTCTTGCAATTTTAAAGTAAAAACAAGAAAGGTTGCTCATCATTTCCTTTTCTGTGGACTAGAAAAGTTGACGCAGGTTTTGGAAGCAGAACGGGATTCTCAACGAGTGTTTGAGCAACTACCCTTTCATTATGTGGAAATCTCAAGACTTCTTTTTGACCAGTAAGTGTTGAGAAGTTTCTACAACATTCTATCTTTTCCACTTAATGATACTAATATCAATTATTACTTTGTGGACGACAGTGCACGTGATGACATTCCGGATGTGTATATGGTGAGTTTAAGATTCTCTAAACCTTGCTTAAATATGCATTGAGCTTTTTCCAAGACTTTGATAATAGTTCTCTTATACAGGTGAGGTCTCTTATTGAGGATATCAGGGATGTGAGGTTTCATAAAGTTGAGACTAATTTAGAGACACTTAATGAGCGTGCACTTGCTTTGAAGGTATGCTTTTTATGTCCCTTTGTGAATCTATTGAAGCTGCATAAGATAAAGTGGTATTAGTAGCCTTGTAATTTTAAGAGATATCCAAAAATGGGTTAAAAATTTCTGGAACATGTCCCTTTACAAAGTGGAATTTGGACGTGGAGAGGATAGTGTTCCTTGGGAATGTTTAAATGTAAAGCACTCCAAGTTGCTTTGCATTTTTGACATTTTAAGTTCATAAACTATTAAAATGATGATTTCAACCATCTAACATTTGAATCTTTCTTGTTATATGGTCTGCACAATGAAAATGCATGTGGGATTGAGCCATACAGTAAAGTTTATGTGATTTGGCAATGTTCAACTTGAGTGCATGTCAGGAGGGGGAAAGGGGGGTGGGAAGAAATTCACTTTTAACTTTCTCAATACATAGCTGGATGTTTATTACATAACATAAACAATGCTCATAGAAAAATATATATTTGATGGGGGTAATTCCACCTTTTTAACTTAAAATTATTTGGTTGGTTGCATAGTTACCCAAAAACTAATATGAGCAATCAATCCAAAGTTCAGACTCTTGCTAAAAACAGCCCTCTCTTTTATAACTATGATGGAACCAAATAATATACCTAAATGAGCATAAGTAAACAACATTAACTTGAAAGCAAGGCATCCATCATGATGATGTGTCATATTGGTAAGACAAATACTTGAAGGATACTAGATGAAAATATTAGGGCTCGTAAAATGGTTTTGCTCTCTGACATCTGCACATAACTTATAGCATGGATTGGGGTAATGTTTCTGTTTTCTTAAGGGTGATTTTATTTACTATGAATGCATTGTATATGTTAATGTATTGTACTTCGTGTTGAATCCATGTGAGAATATATCTCTAATGAAAATTGTTTTTTCTTTGATTGTCATGCTCCTAATCTTTTTAACTTGAATTGTAGATTAACAACCTATCTGCGATGGAAGTAAATATAGTTCGCCCATTTATTGGGAGAGCTCTACAGGCATTTTATAAGCATGATAGTCCAGAGCTAATACCAGATCAAGAGAGAATTTCTGATAGACGGCCACAAGTAGCTAATAATGCAGCAAGAGTATGTTCTTGTTTTATTTGTCTTTAACTCATTTTTTCTTTTGTTTCTCTTATTGCTTATGAGAACAACAAAAGGTTTTCTGCAAAGCTTATTACCTCTGATTTGCCTTTTGGTTGATGTAATTAAAGCATGTCTAATGGTTGGGAAAGTGGTTTGCTGGTCTATTACAAAAAGATATTATCTTCAATGGATAATGAGTTTAATTTGTTTAACTAATCCTTTTGTTTTCCAGCGGCATCTGCGGCGATAATGTCATCTTCTCGATTGACGTTCCATCTCAATCAGAAACAACAATTTCAATCAGCTAACTTGGAGGTATATCTGTGCTCTATGGATAAGATTTCCAACAGAATCTTTGACAATGCTATGCTCTTTGTTATTATGAAATAGCAATAGCTTTTGAGTTAAACCCTTTATTTGGTTGTTTGCATTTTTTTTTTATTTTTAAATTTGTTAATTAGTTATGAAAATTCTGATACAAAGTGCCTTGGTCCTGCTATATTTTTGTCTAATCAAATTAACTGGTCTTAAGCATTGATTTTAAACACAATATTGGTGGCCCAAACTACATGTGTATACCTTCAGATTAGCAATTCAACATGAGTATGTTTATATATTTAATGTTAATGAAAGGAATGATAGATTAAGAAATGATTCGATTTGTGGGAAATTATATGTGCCAACAATTGATGACTAGATGGTCGTCTTAGATGACTTGGAAAGGTCGAATGAAGACCAATGCACAAACTAAAGAAGTGATCTAATTTAAGTTGAGGGCTTTACAAGGGAAAATCAGCAGGTTGGTTGAGGGAGCAACCAGACTTGATTGCTAAGAATTTTGGGATATGGCTTTAGATAGAGTTCAAGTGTTCTGTTGATTGTCCTGGATTGTACATGTCTAGTGTTTAGATGGCTGGGTGCGTTTGTTGTCTGTGATTGATGTAGTTGGCAGTTCCTGTGTCTTTTTTAAGTATATCTTAAGTGGCTCGTTGTGGTCATCAATTGGTTTGAGTTGTTGTTTACTTTAAGGTTCTCAAACGATCATTGGTCATATAATCTAATTTTTGGGGTTTGATCACTTGTTACATTTGAATCTTTCATCTAATTAAGGAAAATAAAAATGCCTTTCGATCTAATTTTGGTTGCTTAACACATTATCCTTTGAGAGAAATATGTTTTTTTAAGATATTCTTTTAAAGCTTAATTTTGAGATGGATTTCGAAGTTTCTTATGATAAGAAAGGCTTAGAAAGAGTCATTGAACGTGTTGGGGGAACTTTGTTGTTCTCAATTCTCAGATGGAACCATATTTGAAACTCACGTTAGTTGCTCTCTTATAATCTAGAATATCCTAATTGTCTTTTATAGTACAGGCTTTTATGTGAAAGATTCTAGTAACACTATTATTTTTTTTTCCATTATTTTCCTAAAAGATATTGAATTTTTTCTTATGTAACAGTTCAACTTTTGCCCCTTGCCTTTCTTTTGCTTATTGATATGGTGAAGTTTCTCAATATTTTCTTCCCAATTTTTTAATTGATTCCTTGTTCTATGCTTTCGTATGGACAATATTAATGTATGGAACCTTTTTCTTGCGCTCATTATTGGTATCATTATTTCGCATGTCTGACTTTTATGGGGATATTTGATATGTAGAACTGTACCTTAGCCTCATGTACACCTTATCTTATCTGTTCGAGTGTCTATGTCAACAACATTAGGATAAGGGTATTTCGATGTTAAAACGCAATTAAACACCTTTCACAATTCAGTTTAAACAAACCGGAGCCTCAGAAAATTGGTGGCCCAAAAGCCATTTCTCCCTTCTTATGTTGTATATATAGTATATATATATATTTTTCATTTCATCAATCTATGCCAGATATCTATACTGTGCACCGGAAATAATACTAGAATCTTAGAATCCTTAAGAAGTTAGGTAGAGGGCACCAGAACGTGTCATGCTCTCCTCTATGCCCCCACTCTAAATTATGTGCCCCCACTCGAAATTATGCGTAGGTAAAGTTTTGTATTGCACATGCAGGTGGTTCCTCTAGACTCGTGTTGGATGTAACTTCGAGGTAGAACCCATAAATAAAAGGGAAAGGACGGCTAATAACAACTCGATCAAGATTTATTTTAGGGTCTAATTTTTTTTTTGTTCCATTTTAACGGTATACGTACTATCACGTCATTTGAAAATTATAAATGATGTGACAATATATTTACTATTAAATCTATAAAATCTAATATAGACTTGAAATAAAAAGGATTCTATTCCCACAAATCCTAGAAAGACTATATCCAAGCAAATCTGCGGATTTTGGTTTTTATTTAAATTAAAAAAAAAAAAAGAAGCTTCTGATCATATTGGAGAACCCTGTTTTCATATGGAAATTTACGAGTTGCAAGTTGCAAGTTGCAACAGGACGTGTCCAGCGTACACGTTAGTTTTAACACTTTCCGACAAAAACTCTTAATTCATTGACGAGTTTTAGTGACAACTCAAGTCTCTTATGAAGTCAACTTGGGTGTTAGGCAGCTAATAATGTGGATTATTGTTTAATCTACATTTTTAGGACGTATTATTTGCATAGGAATTTTTATATCTGACTGTTAGCTGTGTCATGATTCTTTTACAATTTTTTTTGGCAATTATTTGATTCCCTGTTTGAGGTTTACTTGCGATCATCAGATTCCCTTTTGAGAGAATGAGCACGCTCCTTCCAAATTTATTAGGATTGTAGAACTATTTCATTGTTTTAATTTTTTTTTATTGCATCTAACGGTATGACATTATTTAATTGATGTGACGTGGTATTATAGACCGTTAGATGATAGGATCTTAATTGGGACGTCGGTGGTTTATAAATTATAGTCATGAACTTGGCGTGAAATGTTTTAACTCGAGCAATAAATTTTCTTATCGATCGTTGGTGGGGGATTGAATATGTTTGATATCAATGTATGGAATAATGTTCCGTAGGCTGTTTCTGAACGGGTCCATTTCAAGGGCCAACTGGTAAAGGATAGGGCCAAGCACTTAAGTCCGAGGTGTTTTATGGAGTACTGGTTTTGGGAAATAATTTTTAACAATGGGGTGTTTGGCAAAGGATTTGGATTGAAATTAGAAAATTATTAACTTTTGATGTGATATAAAGTAGAAAGAATGTTGTAAATTTTTTAAATGAAAAAATAAATTTTTTTTGTTTTTTAGTGAGTATTTTATTTAAATGGTAATAAAAAGTGTTTGATATGATATAAAAAATAAAAAAAAATTGTTAAAAAGTAGTTGATATGATATAAAAAGTGAGAATATTTTTTTTTTTGAAAAAATTAAAGCGTAGACGGAGGAGGTATCTAGGTTTCAATTCTTTCGGCTTGGGGTCGCCATTGTGGTCCTAAAGAAAAAGAAAAAGAAAATAGGGCGCCCCAAGGGATAAAGCAGTACTAACCGGAAGTCTAGAAGGAAGGCACTCGTGATGTTGTGGCATTAACTCTAAGTTAGGCATAAAGATGAGCTTTCGGCGTAAGAAACATTGGTTTAACTTTTTAAGCAATTGCCTAACATCAAATCTTTAAGACAGTTTCTTGTGAAATAATAGAGAATTGTCAACTTTTATCTTAAGAGTTCGCGTGGCTAAACAAATGAACGGATAACACAGACACAGGCTTATTCTAACAATTGAGTCTATAAAGAGATCGTTAACATTGAGTCTTAAAGGATTGTTACAATACTTAACAGTAATTTTTCTTTAAAAAAAAATTTCGGTCTAGGAATAATTGCTTTTACTTTTTTTTGTTTTAAAATCTCTACATCACTTTTTTTATTATTTCTTATAATTTATTAAATATCTTATTAAATTTAGACAAAAGAAAGAGGAAGAAAAAATTATTTAAATATTATTTTAAAGCATGATAAGGAAAGAAAGGAGTATGACGAAAATTTTATATTAAAATAATGTAGGAACACTTTGGTTATATAGATACAGGAAACAAATTTGGTTTTTTGGTGTTCTATAGTTATGGAAGTTACTCAAATAGATTTTTTTTTAAAATTTTTTTACAATTTTTCTTATACTAAAAAAAATAATGGAGATTTAAGGAAATTGTTTTTAGTGTTCCTACAACTTTAAATGTAATTGCTGAAAATTTCACTTGTAGGTTACAAATTGCTAATATCCAAATTTGTGACCAGACATGAGATAAGAGCATTCGCCTCCGGGCTCCCTATTTTTATCCTTAAAGTAGGAGTAAAATCAGTTTTTTCTACTTTAAGAGAGCCTTTTTTTAAAGCACTACATCCGGCTCTCCCTACTTAGGATTCCTTTGATTTTTAATTAAATATTAATATTTTAAAAAATTTAATTCCTTTCTCAAAAAGGGGGAAACAATAAATGAAAATTAAAAGTAGGAAGAGAAACTAATAATTATATGAAAAAGAAGACGTAGCGAACGTGCAGATGGCTCGCTACTAGAGGGAGCATTCATGCTCCCTTTTCCCTCAAAGTAGGAGCCGATGTGACCAATAAAATGCGTCAAGAAATCTGTTTGGCTCCTACTATAGGGATATCCCTATATCAGGGGGGAGTCCGGATGAGAAGGCTCTAAGTAGCTTATTTAGGGTTTCTTCTGTCAGGGGGAGAAGCCCCATACAAATATTTCTTATAATTTTTTTATTTTTTATTTTTTATTTTTAGCAGGAGATTGTGGAGGATTTTTATCGCATTGACGCTGTCTAGGTATCTTCATCGTTGGCATAAGAATCATGGTAGAGTTCAATCTTTAGCTGTCCTGCACCCATATTGTAAGAGAATCGAGTACAATGTGCCCCTAAAGGAATTTTTTTAATCGGCTGTCAAACTCATTGGAAGGTGCAGTATTGGCTGGTGTCGCCATGCAAACCAAAGAGAATGTGGGCCTGAATCTCGTTTTCTTTTAAGAACGAAAATTTTTGCCGACCATCCACTATTTAAAACATTAGAGTTGGGCTGGTCGCTTGGTCCATCTCGAGGGGCCATGATTGATTGCTGGAGCGCCAATTGTCTTTGTCCCACATTTAAAGTAAGGAAAGATACTGCTGGAGAGCGTGTGGCCCCCCACAATGACTTTGTCCCACAGGTCTCTCTCGGCTTTACGAAACACCACTGCTATCTTCCATTCCAGCCATCACTCAAATCATGGGCCCACTACTGGAGCATAAAACGAAACATGATCGGAAGCGTCCGAATATTCTACTGTTTTAACCATCCAATTATTGTATTTTGCGCATAATTGATGTAAGAGTTATGATATTCGTCGGCACGGTGTAAATGAACAGTTATTTATACTAGCCGATATAGAATCTGCTGTTATTAAAAAAATAAAAAAAATTTTTTGCGTTAAAATATGTTTCACGTTGGCCGGTGTGAATGACTGTCGGTGCCAACGAATATCATAACTCTTGATGTAAATGGTTTAAAATGTTTACATCATTTTCTTTATTCTTTTTTTATTAAAGAAAAAAAAGCTCAATCACAAAATATTACCAAATAACTCAATGCAAAACGTTCTTAAAAGGACAACATTTTTTTTTTTTTAATTTTAAATTTGGTTTTAGGATTTTTTTTTACAAATCAATATCTAAAAATATTATGTGCTCTTTAATATGTGAAACACTCAATTATTATTATTACTTTTTTAAATAGCACATGCTTTTTATATTTTTTTAATAGTATAACAAAAAAAAAAGTATTTTTCACATGTTTAAAGAACACATGTCATTTTAAAAATTAAGTTGAAATAATTTCTACAATTGAGTTTGTATGAAATTTATATTCCTCTAATAAACACAAAAACAATTTTTATTTTTCTGTCACATCAAAATACTTTTTCAAATTAAAAATAAAAAACATTTCCAAAACACATTAGTTTTTAATTTTGTTAATTATCTATTCTTTCATTTTAGTCTTTAAAAATTTTAAAAAGTATCAATGTGTTGGACTTTTTGTATTTTTATCTTTATAATGGTAATATGATACATTAAGTTAGATTTTGGACTTACAAAATCAAGTTTAGCGATCATAACACCTTATTGTTATTTTTTAAAAAAATAGTAAATTCAAATATCTTCAATAAAAAAATAAATAAATTCAAATATCTCCAATAAAAAAAATTACATTCAAATATCTTCATATACTCTAAAGTTTTTCGCATAATAGGAAAACGAGATAAGACTAATATTAAGATATTTTTAAAACCTTTTTAAAAAAATTAATTTGACCATTTTTGTTTCGTGTTGGCGGGATTCTGTGTAGGTAAAATAGTTGAAGTTTGAATAGACGAGG
The DNA here is from genome assembly GCA_900184695.1 of Betula pendula. Taxonomy (NCBI): domain Eukaryota; kingdom Viridiplantae; phylum Streptophyta; class Magnoliopsida; order Fagales; family Betulaceae; genus Betula; species Betula pendula. Next base: position 470,496 of record FXXK01000366.1, read on the forward strand.
AGCCTAATCCAAGTCACTGGTCCAAGATTCTGGTTATTAATGCATATGACGTAAGAGGTTTGTATCCCGTGTGGCACACGTCATCCTCCATTCAGGCCGTTAAATTTTCACTTCTTCTTCCGTTTCTTGGTCCACAGTACAACCATATCTTGCCTGCCTTTGAAATTAACATCATGCCCATGTCGTTTGCCTTATTGATCCGCTTGCCGTGCTAAGATTTTTAGCTTCTTAACAACTAATTAATCAGTTACCATACGTTTTGCCGAGTCTTGGTTGGTAAGATGTTGACGCTGAATGGTTGATATTTGTTTTGTTAGAGTTGGTTTGATCCCGTGATTTGGTAAGCTAATTGCGTGTTTTAAAATAAAATTACAGAAAAATGTTCTGTATGAGTGCGTCTGAAAAAATGGTTGGTTTAAAAATATAAAAAAATTTACCTTTTTAAATTGTAGGCTGCAATTTTAAATATCAAATTATAATTTTATTAAATATATAATTACATTTTTAATTTTCAATGAACCAATTTTTTTTTTTCCAAATCGAATTAATTTTTTTTTATCTAATCTATTAAATTAACATTTATCTTCAAAACATATTATGAGATAACATTAACTTAAAAAACTGTCTTTCAATCCAATTTAAGTTTCATTTTAACTACATAACCGTATCATTCTTTTTCGGATTGCTCGCCTCATGTTCTTTTTCTTTTTCTTTTTTTCCTTAAACGATTGGCCTCATGCTTCTTTTTTCTTTACTTTCCCCCCCTATACGTTCAAAATTAATTAAGTTTCATTTTTAGAATGAGAGTTTAAAATTCAACGTGTGAAAAGAAAAAAAGTTAGATGGAAAATAAAATTTCATAATTGTGTGAACTATTATTGCATTAATTATACATCTGTCATACAATAATATTCATAGTAGATAATAAAAAAGTTAGTCCTTAATAACAACACATATAAAAGCCATATATAGGTCTTCCAAAAAAAAAAAAAAAAAAAAGTAATGATACAAATCATCCTCTATATCTATTTTATGTCAATTAAAAGTGATGTAACTTTTAAAATCATTATTAGATCAAAAGTCAATAACCAACAGTAAAAAATTAAACAAAGAGGGACATATATATTTATTTCTCAATTAAATGATCAAAGTCTTTTTTCATTTCTAGGCTATTAGCTAAATTTTAGCTCGCCCCTTTAATATAGATCATGATCCAAAAAGATTATTCATGTAGATAAGATTAATTTTTATTTTGGAAAAACTAAAATCCGGCACATTTTAGGCGCCGACGAATATCCCTCTCCTTCCCGTCCAAGTTCAATCTCTCTCTCTCTCTCTCTCTCCCCCCCCTTTATCCTGCTATCCAAAAAACAGAAACCGTGTGCAATACCGTCATTTCACATGGTTTCCGACTTTATATGATTAATTTCCCTTTCCCGTTCCTTTCGCATTCCATTATTTTGGGTTTTTCAACTTTTTCTCAGCAAAGACGCTTTTCTCTCCTTCCCTTTCTTCCCTTTGGATCACCCAGAAGCTACAACACGAAACACGTTTGCCCAAAGCACCTACAGCACCGAGTTAATATTCTGTTCAGAAGCAAAAAACAGTTAACTCTAATTCTTATAAAAAAGAATTCATACGAAGAATACGAATACGAATTCGGAATTCCATTTGTTTTATATTCCTGTTTGTTCTTGAATGATAGCTTTAATAAACCTAGGGATTCTGGAAATTTTTCGGTGTGTCGCGCTTTGGAATTTATGCCTGTAACTTATCGCGAGGAGGAAGAGGAGTCGTCGCGGTGGTTGTGATCCGGGGGTGGAAGAGGAGGAGGAGGAGGGGCTGAGACGAAGCCATAATGGACTGCCGGGTGTTCGTGGCGGCAGTGGATTGGCTGGCGAGGGGGGCTGGCGGTGGAGGAGGGGTGGGCCAGATCGGAGGAGGGTTCAGCCACGAGAGCGAGCACGACTTGGCGCTCATGGTCAGCGATTTCTTGGAGAACGGGAGTGGTGGGGCCGAGTCCCGGTGTAGCAGTGACAGCGACTCGGCTCTCTCCGATCTCGCCCACCTCGCCGAGAAGATTCTGGTAAAGTCTCTCGGCAAAATTTTATTTGCCCGAACCTTATAAAAATTTACTTTACCTCAATTACTTGTTGATTTCGTGAAAATTATGGTTTTGTTGAATTTTGTGAATTTGGTTTAGGGGTAGGCGATTGGTGTAATGATTGCTTGATTAAGAAGATTAAGAAGCAGTCCCAGAAAGCTGTTGGTCAGAGTCGGTCAATATTTGTCGTGAGTTTATTAGATTTTTTAGCTATCATCATTTAGTTGTACATATTTGGGACCCTGTACAATGATTCAGGGTACTTGGTTGCCTGAGTGGGATGTCAATCATAAGGCTTCCCTTTTTGGTTCTTGCAAAGTACGAGGATCCTCAGGTTACTCTATTTGTACAATTCCTTAAAACTAATTTTTTTTTTTTNTTTTTTTTTTTTTTTTTTTTTTTAAATTCAAACGGTTGGGATTTTACCACAAATCCATTATTTACCATGTTAATATTTATCATTTTTTGAAAATGATAAATATTGATGCGGCAAAATTCCAACCATTTGATTGGAAAACAATAGTCTGAGTTTTAAAGAATTGTAGATGAATCTTAATCTCTGGAAGATACAGGGGAAAGGGGGAAAAAATCCAAAATGTTTCCCTTTTTTGGTGTTTTCATTTGGTTTTATTTTATTTTTCTCCTTTCCATTTGCGTTTTCCAGTGAACCAAATTGATGGTAATTTAGTTTTAGCTTTGGTGGCAGTATATTTGAGGGAATCAGTGAATATTTGTGAAGTCTATATCAGCTCACAAAAAATCGTGTGTCTTGATATTCCATTATGAATATGGTATTCACTTTTTTACTTGCATCCCTTCCGGTACCATCTCAATATGAACTTAGAGGCTCTCTGAAATCGAATTTTCAGATGGGTTGGAGATGTATTGTTAGTATTTGTTCAGTTGAGTATGATCATCTTGCCTGCAATGTTCTTTTCATATGTTAAGGCTAGAAAAATGGGGAATGAATGTTTTAGGTGTAATACCATGAAATTAGTTATATGAGCGTGGTTGGATAAGAAGGCTAAAGTTAGTAACAAATTCTCTTAATCGAAATGCGGAATGTATAGGATTTCAACTACAAAAGTGTTTGAAGTCACAAAGGTGGGTAGCGACTCAAGGGATAGTGTGTGGATGACACTCATTTGGTCACCATGTCTTCGTTAAAGCAAATAGTCAGTTTCCATGTTCATTGAATATTTCATCAAACAGTGAATCTTTGTTGCAGGAAAACATTGGACCGTTTCTGTTCTATTAAGAAAATTTTAATAATACTCCCACTATAGATGCCTTTTCTGTTATTTTACTGCAATTTAGGAATGATACCTCCAGTGAAGTGTCTTAAGTGTACTTCTTTGGAAGATGAAAGTTTGTTACATGTTTTAAATAGTAATGTTGATTATGGTTGTTGGTTTTTCGGTTCTTGACTCTGGGGCCTCCTTTTAGTTAGAGAAGTAATAAATAATTGGTTGTCATTGCAACATGTTGATAGTTCATACACAAGTCCAATTCAATCTTTGGTTCTTTTTGATAGCTTTTCTATTAAGATCTGGTATGATCGTATTTTTCACTTAAATCTGCAATTTCTTGCTGTCAATGGTTCAACTCCATTGCATATTAAACTTATAATTTAACCTACTACAAGAGAGTTTAACAATTTTTTCTCAGTTTGAAACTACTTGCATTTTGCTGATTCTCTGTCATACCACAGTTTTGTAAGCTCCCGGTGGCTCAGTACGAGAGTGACTTGCTTTCAGTGGTTAATTCTCTTATACTATCTATCAATGAGACCGACCTTCAATTTGTCAAGTCGGCTGCATGTAACGCCAGCTGCATCAGATTTTCTCTGGTAAAGCTTCTGAGACGTTCTGGTTATGATGCTGCTATATGTGCAACCAAATGGCAGGGTGGTGGCAAGGTCCCTGGAGGTATGCTAGTGAACTCTTGAACTGCAATTATCTTAATCAAAAGAAAAATGAGTAATTTTCTGAGAAATAGGGGAAGGCAAGAAATCTTAGTTTTTAGTGCATATTACCAGGAATTTACTTTCTGTGAGAGTTTGTAGTAACCATGTACACTGGAGTTGGAATCTATCCTCTGAAACCGAAAATCACTTCTATTTGTGGAGTACAAGTTCTGTTACAATTCATGCTTTTTTTGAAGGTTTATCTGATTTTTCTGGATCATTTACAATTTGTTATGACTACTGAATGAGAGTTGAGTTATATACATGTAGAGTTAGGTCCTTTTGTTTAAAATGGATGGTCTAGTAGGTTTTCCCGTTATACATGTATATCAATGGCCTATAATCATGTTTGGAGTACTGATGTGAATGATTTAATAACTTGTTATGCAGGGGATCATGAATATATTGATGTTGTCAACTACAACAGCAATGGAACTTCTGAGCGTTTGATCATTGATATTGATTTCCGAAGTCACTTTGAAATAGCTAGAGCTGTTGACTCATATGATAGAATATTGAATTCACTTCCAGTCATTTATGTGGGCTCCTTGTCCAGGCTGAAACAGATTCTTCAGATTATGGTTGAGGCTGCTAGATCTTCTCTCAAGCAGAACTCAATGCCACTTCCTCCCTGGAGATCCCTGGCATATCTTCAGGCAAAGTGGCAGTCGCCCTATGAGAGACAGTTTAATCCAGACGAACAGAAGATTATCAAGACTAGTTTTGTTGACCATAAGCAGTGTGATGGACATTTGAAGAGGCTGCAGTCTTCACTTCAGTCTGAAATGGAAGCAGAGCGACTCTTGAAGCCCATGAACAGCGATAATAACTGGAGACTGAAGCCTGAGAGGCGGAGGCACTCTTTATTCCGGAATCTTTAAGGTGTACAGATTTTGGCCTTGGAGATGAGAGAGTTTCTCTCAAGAGAGATTGTTTTGCGGCTTTCTACTTTCAATTCTTTCTTCCTGATGCTAAATAAGTGCGGACCTGAACAAAAGGCAGGTTTCATATAGTCATCGATGGTGATAGCAATAAGCCATATCATGGCAGAGACATTACTTTTTTTTTCCTATCATGGTGCAGAACCCAACAGTATTAGGTTTTTGGAACCGGTGCTGGTCCTCTCTTACATCGCCAACAGCAATCAGCCGAATTGGTTGGTATCTTGCTTGACCGTGGTGCGGATTATACTATATAGCTATATATTTACTTTTGCTTTTCCAATACCGTCTTGAATGTATTCCAGTATTCCTTGCCTCTTATTTATGTGGGCCTAGGAAATTTTGTTCTTATATCTCATATATTTTTTCTTTCAATATCTTTTCCTCACAAAATTTTGAGTTGTATCTTTTTTTCTTGCGGTAAAATGTTGCTTGAACTATAAAATTTTCCACTTCAGTAATATAGTTGCTTCTGATGGTTGTATACTTGTATTACTACAGCTGACTGAAATCTATTTGGTTATACTTACTATTCACATTTCTTTTCCGGCTGTCTTCCCGCTTTGACTAGCGATTGTGTTCCTATTTTAAGGTACTATCTACGTAGACTTATCACATTTGCTACTTAAATGTAGCTTATGTGGCATTCAATTTCATAAAATGTGGATGGTTTTATAGTAAAAATATGTAGTGTCGTTAACATTTTCGTTTTGTCAAACATCATAAGACAATTCTTTGTAATTTGCCATAATGGCCTTAGATATAAAGATAAAATGTCCAAACACATTCCACGTCAGAAATATGTAGATAATCCTGGGGTGTAGGGTTATTCTCTGAGATCTGAACAGGCAAGGAGGGCACAGCTAAACGACTAGGAAGATCAACGTTGATCAAGTTCTTCATCATTAGCTACATGTCATATGAAATTGGAAAAAGGAAGAACAATGACGAGCTCAAGAAATTTGATATACATAAAATTGAAGTACTGTGAGTTTTCAAGCCCTATAGGCAATAATATTGCAAATTTGGGTCTTTCTCAGTGTACCAAGCTTGGATATGGCGGGATGTTTACCTTATTTAAAGTCATTTGTCAATAACGACAACGCCCAGCCCTTCCCAAGCATGAATGAATAACTTCGTTCTGGCTGCGGTGCAGACGCCCACAAGGGTCATAGTAGTACTGCGCAGCAATTTTGATAGATTTCAGTATCCAACTTTGGAAAACTACCAAGGAAAAAGTACTTCAAATTTATTGACCTTTTGTACTAGCGCAAAAAGTATGCCTACTTGATGGTTCTTGGATTAGAAGTTCTGAAGCGTGTAAACATGAATTCGAACTCGAAGGCTTTTAATATCACAGTAGTTGTTTTATTTTTATTTTTTTCTAAGAAACTTGGTTATGATACTATTTGTCAGGTACGTAATGAGTCTAATTATGTTATGTTAATAATATATTTTTGTGATTATTATTCGATATATGGATTGTTGCAGAGTGAACAAAGAATAATCGTCTTTAAATTTATTTATGTTTTATTGATTATTTAGGTTATTAGTATTTAATTTTATGGGTTATTTGATTTTTAAAAGTTGTATTATTTTATAATTTAATAATAAACTTGACCCAAAATTAATCAAATTAGGGTCAAAGTTTTTGTTAGTAAATCTATTTAAGTGGTCTTTTGGCATATTATGATGAATGAAAAACAAAATTTGTTTATTTTGAAGTGTGACTCCTCTCTCTTTTGATGGTTAGATTATAAAGCTAGTGAAACTCTAGTTTAATTTCTTTTTCTTCGTTATTTCAGTAAAATTCTAAATTTACTAGAGCTTCATCTTTATTTTTTTGTTACTGTAGCATTTAGGGCGTCTATTAGTGGGCAGCTCAAATATTGTAATATTCAACTGTTACTCTAAATACCATTAATATGCACTAAATGTTCAAAACATTAATACACAATAAATTGAGAAGTTTCATATATGAAAGGTTGTTGATTATATAATGTGTTAGTGCTGTGAAAAGACAATGGAAAAAGTGTGAGAAAATACATCTCTCAATCTAGTTTTCGAGTATATGAGGCATTTAGACTGTGAATATTGTAGGTATTGCTCTATTAGCATGCTCCACCATTGAGAGAAGAAATGTTGGAGAATCAAGAGTAAGGCACGTGAAACAATTACATTAAATTTTATATTCGATGCATATAAAGTACCGAATAATTTATTATTCTGATATGTATTATTGATATTATATTTCTAACAATTACAGATTATCTCTTCTGTTGGAAATTCAAATTGGATTTTGGTTGTCAGCTCTGCTAGATTTCCCAGTGGGGCGTTGAATAATGAATAGGAAAATGCTATTTTTTCCCTTAAACAAAAAAAAAATGCTATTTTTCTTACTATGGCATCTAACTCTCATTCGACTTATGTGTAAAATTTTTTTTTGAAAAACACAAGGAAAGTTGGATGGGATTGAATTAATTAATTAATTATTTTTTTTTTAAAAAAAAACACAAAAAGAGTTATATGAGATTAGATGCTTGGGTTGGAGACAGAGCATCTCCTAATGAATATTATGTAACCGTACGTTTATGTGGAGAAATGCTGATAATAAGCGTCGCCGCACTGCTGCCTGCCATTCTGCGAAGCATTTCAGGCATGTTCGATTAAGTTGTTCTGTATGAGCATAAATTGGAAAATAACATAAATTACTAAATTGAGAAAATACTGTACTAAAAATTAACTTGCTTTTAGTAACATCGTTGGGTCAAAATTATTTGGTAAAACACAAAATTCAAAATAATAATATACTTAATTTTGAAGAAACTCACGGATTAAGTTGTTTTTTACTGCAGTAAAGTGGGAATAAATATGAGCATAGAGAATAACAACCAAGTAGATTAGATAGAGTGCAATTAACTGTCTATTCTGCAGTAATTCAGCCAATTTACTCAAATATCTATGCAAATAAGTGTGGAGTTCACTTTTCCTTTCGCATTAACTGTCTGTATTGCATGCAATTTATACAACTAATTGTACCAAATTTTAATTTGAGTGAGTGTCGCAGGACTAAATTGATTACTCAAGTAAGAATAATTAAACAAATGTGTGTTTGGTTAGCAACAAATTACAGTTTAGTGAATTAGAGATAACAATTTAGAATGTTATATATATCCATCTTGAAAGGCCACATTCAAACATATCAAATAAAATCATGGATTAAGGAATAGATTTGAAATACAAAAGATTATTTGAAATATTTCAAATAGACATTTGACAAGGGTTTGGCTTAATTAAGTTGAGCTTCAGTTAAAATTGAGACACGTGTTTTATAACGGAACATATTGCAACGGAGTCGCCTTAAGACGGCGGGATGAGTACTTCATCACCAAAAGCATGATAATCGGGGTCTTGTAGCCAAAGCTTAGCAAGGTGAAGATGAGAGGTGCAACGCCGGTGGACTTGTTCGACGTCCCACACGATGGCCTCAGCCTTGTTACGATGAATAATGTTGTCCACCGGCTTGTCTTCCTCCTCGGCACCAATCCTTGACTGGTCCCACTGCTTTACAAGAACATGGGTTTAGGTACTGCAATGGCTGTCCCTGTCCGTACAACTGCTTCATGGATTTCACTAATCCCTGCCATGTGATGAAGAGATGATCATCATGAATATCTGACGACGACCCACCAGTTGTAGGGATTGGAATTTGTCTCATGTATTCTTGATACCTTTTTGCGTGCTCCACCATTGAATCTGCATTATGAAACAATCTTTTTTCATGTAATTCATCATATTCATGGTACTGGACAGAAATGTAATAATGTAAATTCAGAATTAGTGGGACGTGTCTCCTAATTCTTGTATATATATAAATAGGTTGCACTGTAATTGTTAAGTACCCAGAAATTCATTCAGAAAAATAGTTTTTTTTTTCGTTCTGACTCTGAATTTCACATACGGGTAATGTTATGCTATAGTATGTTGAAAATTGGACTACAAGTAATATTTACAGAATATGATGTCCAAATGGAAAGATGATCAGACTTCAAAAGTAGATATATAGCAACTTTAAACCTGGATCTTCCTTCAATGCCTTCACATTTCCGCTACTTTCTTCGTCAACAAATTTTCCTTTTTTATCTGCCTTCCTTTTATTTCGATTCAGTACTGTCTCAGAGTCATAGAAATTGCTTGGGTTATCAGATTCTGTATCTGAATCCGATACCAGTTAAGTGTTTACAGTATAAGGGACTATATATGTCGGCGCAACATCTCTGCAATTTGAGTAGGAGAGATTAGGGTGAAAGAAGAGGGAGGAAAGGCGTTATTGTGTGTATATTCTCATGAGATTAGATGGTATTTATATTCTCATTAGAGTAATACTATGAACTACAATTTTAACACAATTATTTCATTGCGAAGATGTGAGAGTTTCAACTAATTTTTAAATATTAAAAAAAAAAAAATTCAAAGGTTTGGTTGAGCAATATTAAAAGATAATTATGAGATAAAAATATGATTTTTTGCATTCCTCTAGTTATTATAGTACAACACTCTTCCACTCAAAAAAAAAAAAAATGTACAACACTCTTTTGTAAGGAAAATGATTAGAGTATTATTCTCTTAACGAAAATTTCCATACAAACTGATAATAAGAAATTTTGATTTGGGTTGAGTTGAGGTTAACTCGAATATATCAACCCAATTAGCAGTCCAGTCAACTTCAGGTTAACTCGATTTTTGTTAGGTTATTAAAATCTCCATGAAAATAAAGCTTATTTCCACCATCTTGGGTGGGTTGTTAGGCTTGGGTAAAAAAAACAAAAATGAAAAATACAAAAGAAAACAATCTTTGTTGCACTGAAATGACATTGTAGAGGACGTGTGACCAAAAAGATCAGTTTTTTTTTTGTTTTCCCTATTCAAATGAGGGACAAGTAAAAAAGGAAAAACATCGGCACGTACGTTGTGTTTTACAATTTTTTTACAAAATAATGTGGTAGTTCATGAGACATCGTAACACTTACTATAATTAAATTTAATTATTTAATAGTTAATATGATAAGTATTTTGTAAACTACGGGACTTAAATAGAGACTTCAAGTAATACTTATTAGCGGGCCCCCAGCACATACTTATAAAATTTTCATAGATAGATTTACTAATCATTCAAAAAAATTGGGAAACTCCTGTATAACTTAAGAATCGCCTAAAGCCTGCATCACCAGCCTAAAAATTTTGCTAGAGAGCCAAGAGTGTCATATATATATAAAAGGCTTAGGTATTATCTAATACACATTACAATCATTTCCCTCTTTCTTCTCCATGAGTCAAACACTCTTTTTTAACTAACTTAGCCATTGGAGGGGCCTTATTGGCAAGCGCTAGTGAGTCACTCTAATGGCCTCTTCTCCTTTTGTACATAAAGCTTCTCCCTAGAAGGCGGCCTGAGTCACTGTGGAAAACCGAACATCTACAATAGGTGCTGTTTGGGGGACTCCTGTATGATCCACATAGAGACTCCAAGCAAAGCTCATATACGGGCCCATGCACACATACTTATAAAATTTTCATTGATAGATTTACTAATCATTTAAGGGAATATGAAGACTTTTGTAGAACTCAAACAGAAACTCCAAGCAAGGCCTATCAGCGGGTCTAGGCACATACTTATAAAATTTTCATAGATAGATTTACTAATCATTCAAGGGAATTAGAGGACTCCTATAGAGCATAGGAATTGCCTAAAGCCCACATCACTAGCCCACAGATTATGCCAGAGGGTCAAAGGTGTCATACATATAAAAGGCTAAGATATTATCTCACACACACAACAATCATCTCCTTTCTTCTTTTTTCATGAGCCAAACACTATTCTCTAACTAACTTAGTCATCGGAAGGGTCTTATTGGCAACCGTCAGTGAACCACTCTAATGATTTTCTCTTTTTTTACAGGCAAGACTTCTCTCTAAAAGACGGCCTAAAATCATTGTAAAAAACCGGACATCTACATAAACCATCACGTCAATTTACAAGAGAAGGCCAATATTTAATAGTATTATGTAACAATACCACTACTTAAGGAAGAAAGCTAGAAGAAGAAGAAATAATATGCAATGGCTTTATGGGCTTTGTTTATAATGCCTTCTCTAAGTTCTTTTTTTTTTTTTGGCCTAAGTCATGTCTCTTGGTTAGGGTCATGATTTGTACAAGAGTTATCCTGATCATTTTACAACATTTTGTAAGAGTTATTAGTCTATTTATAATGATGTGATATGCAATTTGCATGATTTGATAAGAATGTTATCCAAACCATGAATATGTTCAAAGGTCTGACCCAATAATCACAATGTATGGATTTTAATAGACATAACAAAATTGAGTTGTCCCTTGATTAAGTGAAAAGATAATGGGCCAATGGTCCCATTATATACATCTTTGTACCCATTTAAAGGGGTTCATGAAGAGCACTATTTTTTCCTTTGGGTTTGTTGTTAGGAGTCCATTTCTTTTTTGGTTTTGCGTGATTCTTTATAAACCTTTTCCTAATTTGCTCAGAAATTAAAAAATAAAAATAAAAATAAAAAGTAAGAAAATAATTCAGATGCAATAGATTGTCTAGATTCGATGGGCTTTCCGTTTAGGCCTAGATAACTTTCAATGATCCAACGGCTGTAAGATCACAACTATTTAATCATGCCAATTGGATATGTACACTGTATCAAGCCCAACCCACAATTTCTAAACCTTTACCAGCACCCTAATGCAAAATATGCAGCGGACCAGACTCTCTCTATGAGACTCTGCGCCGCACGCACCTTTAAGTTTATGAAACCGCGTAACGCGCTAAACACACGGGTCCACTTTTCTTTCTTTTTCTTTCAAAGAAAAGCGCGTGCGTGATCACCGCACAACCTGTATGTCAGAAGAGAGGTGATTGGGTTCACACGCGAAAGTCGAAGGGCCATTCGTGTTTAGAGCGCGTGCATCGCACAAACAAGAATGGTGAAGCGGAAGTCTTATTTTTAGCGGCTCAGCGTTGGACTCTTGTTGTCAGCTTTGAACCTTTGCCTCGGGAAACGTTGTCCAAGCGCCACGTAAACACGACAACGAGACGTGAACGAAACCGCCGCCGGCTGCCCGATTGTGAAAGTTTAGGATCGGAATCCATTTTTATTAAGCCCATGTCATAAAATTTTGGATAGTTTATAAAAGGAATATAATTCTCCCTATTTTAAATTAATTGAATTAGAATAGCATATATTTTATGATGAGAATTTAAAATTGATATAGTTAACAATGTATATCATATTAATATTAGCATGTGTCTTATAAAAAGTTCAAATAATATAAAATTATATATGCTGTTAAATATATCAATTTCAAATTTGACCATTAAATAAATACTCTCAATTTTTTAATGAAATAAAGAGGATCCCTTTAAAAGAGAAGAGTCTAGGGAGCGGGTGGCTTTCAATATCTTAAGTTTTCTGGAATAGATAAACATTGTCATAAAAAAATATAGTAGTTTGAATTTTTATAAAATTTGATGAGCTTAATTACCGGAACTTCTTTCTAAATGGTTAAAGTGAATAATAATGCTTTTTGGACAGTCAAATTAAAATTTGGTGGAGTTGCTACTAAATGCATTATATTTATTTATCAATGTCAATTTTTTTTTTATCACACAGATATTAAAATAATTAATGGCACTACATTACTCCGATATGCATATGTTTAAGGAGCCTATTGAAGATTTTTTTTTTTTTGCTCTCTATATTCTTTTTTTTTTCTCTCTATATTCAATAACAAGAAAAGGGCCTATTGGAGAACTTATATTTGCATACACCATCCTCCTTAATTCCCTATAAAATCTCAGCACCCTAGGGAAAAAAAAAATCAGAACTATTTAAGGATTATAAAATCGTTGTGATAATTTAACTAATGTAGGGTGCTTGATGCACTTTGCTAATTCTGAACAAGAACTTATCCAAAAAAGATTAGTAGGTATAATTTTGTTAGATGACAAAAAATTACCCACAAAAAAAAAACCCAATCATAGTCCTCTCTCCCCGCCACTATAAATACACCACAATCCCCCTCCTTCCTATCCTTGTCTCCAAGTCTGCAAAAACCATGGCGCTCTCGCACGCCATCCTCGTCCTCTCCACTCTCTTCCTCTATCTCTCCATCACCGCACACTCTATCGGCATCAACTACGGCACTCTTGGAAACAACCTTCCACCGCCAGCCCAAGTGGTCAACTTCCTCAAGACCCAGACCATCATCGACCGCGTCAAGATCTTCGACACCAACCCTGACATCCTCCGGGCCTTTGCCAACAGTGGCATCTCCGTCACTGTCACCGTCGGCAACCTTGACATCCCCGCCCTCGCGGTCCTCGCCAACGCGCGCCAGTGGGTCGCCACCCACATCGCTCCGTTCCACCCCCAGACACGGATCAATTATATTGCTGTTGGTAATGAAATCATGGCCACCAACGACAAGAGCCTCATCAGCCGCCTCGTCCCCGCCATGAGGAGTCTCCACAACGCTCTTGTTCTCGCCGGAATCCAGGACATTAAGGTTGGACAATATTGTAATTTTGGCTCTGTTTTTTTCCCCCTGTTTTGGGTACATAGATCTCCCTTTTGATTTCTTATTTTTTTAGTTAATTAAGTGTCCGCTTAATTAATTGCCAGGTCACATCCCCACATTCTCTTGGCATACTGTCAATATCTGAGCCACCGAGTGCCGGCCGGTTCAGGCGAGGCTATGACCGGGTCGTATTTGCGCCCATGCTCAAGTTCCTACGCGAAACAAATGCACCCTTCATGGTGAACCCCTACCCCTACTTCGCCTACTCTCCAAAGATGGCGAACTACGCCCTCTTCAAGCGCAACGCTGGCATCCACGACAAGTTCACAGGCATTACGTACACCAACATGTTTGACGGCATGATGGACGCCATCCACTCGGCTATGAAGGCCGTCGGGTACGGCGACGTTGGCTTGGTCGTGGGCGAGACCGGTTGGCCCACCAACTGCGACGGCTACGAAGCATGTAGCGTGGCCCATGCGGCGACGTTTAATGGGCATTTAGTCAGGCATGTCAGCTCGCGTAGGGGCACGCCGTTGATGCCCAACCGGAGATTCGAGACCTACCTTTTCTCGTTGTTCGATGAGAACCTTAAGCCGGGTCCGACCGCTGAGAGGAACTGGGGGTTGTTCCGACCGGATTTTACTCCGATTTACGACATTGGGATTACGCGCAATGGCCAGGTACGAAATATAATTCTTTTATTTTTGTACTTAAGTTTATTTTTTTCTTAGATAGTAGAATTAAGTATTGTTGTTTGTCTGATTAAGAAGGAAAGAAAAGAATATGTTATTGAATTTGTTTTATTAAAGAATATATCCATTACTAAGAGTATGGGCAAGTTTTCGAATTGTTTGTAATAAGTTTTCAGATATGTTTGTCCCTAGCCATATCGAAATAGCAGAAACAACAAAATTGGTATTATGTGCAATGTGGGGGCATGAAGTTAGAAAAATAATAGGATGTACGATTACCACTAATCTCTGTTCTTCCTTTATTTGCGTATTTGATTTATAAAGTTAATTATGATATTCATCAATTTTTTTTAAAAGAAATTATGATATTTAACATGTGCTGGCTCCAATTCTTGTTCGTTTTGCATTGTGCTCAAACAAAAAATGTGTTATTTTAAGTTGCACATTTGTTTTTGAGGTTTGAGGCACCGGTTTTACTATTCAAGATAGAAAAATGCTAGCGGTACCCTACCTTATGCGCTGATGTGGTAGTTCAGTGCTTGAAAAACAAAAAGAAAAAATTTGTTAAATAACTCTCATAGGCGGTTGATCACCCCCTAGAGGTAAGAGGGTAATGGGTCACTCTCGCCAAGTACCTGAGGGTGGTTACATCACTCTCAAAGCTATCATGGGTGATTACAACTAATGATCAGCAAGATTCGAAGGTTGCGACCATCAAATCTCTTTGATCTGATTCTGATTTGATGGTTGCGTTCACACCTCGCATGTTAATCAGAGGTGGCACTTGACACGAGGGAGTTTTTAGCAATTTTTTTTTGTAACTGACCCCACATGCTTAGGGTGAGTACGCATGTGTTTTTAAGATTTGATCGGATCATGGCGCCTTCTTTTAATTGTCTTTTCTTTTCCTATGCTTTTGCGGCTGAGCGCAGATCTTGTGGTGTTAGTATTAAATTGCTTGGAAATTAATGAAATCACATGCTAATTTTTTTTTTTTTTAAGTAGTTTGTCTTTTAGATCCAATGCTATGGCCTATGAGAATTCGTTATTGTATATATTTTGGGTTCTCAATAATTTATTATAATTATTTACTATTATTTATGGTATTATGCAGTCTGGTGGAAATAGACCAAAGCCCGGGCCAGGAAGACTAGCACCCGTAGCAGGCAAGAAGTGGTGCGTGCCAAAGGCAGGTGCTAGCAATGCAGCGCTACAGGCAAACATAGACTATGTGTGCAGCTCAGGTGTGGATTGCAAGCCCATACAAGCTGGTGGAGCCTGCTTCCAACCCAATGCCATTTCCTCCCACGCATCGTACGTCATGAATGCTTTCTATCAGAAGTCTGGCCGCCATGATTACAACTGTGATTTCGCTCACACCGGAGTCCTAACCACCAGTGACCCAAGTAAGTAAATTTCACTGTTTGTATATATTTTCCATCAAATAAAAAAAGAAAAGAAGTAAATATTAATATATATATATATATAATATTCCATTTTTGTGTGATCAGGTCATGGTGCATGTAGATTCGTTGGATGAGATTGAAGGATGTGGGTGTAGGGCTGCCTCATGCCTGGGAGTTAACCTCTCTAACCATATATACATGGAGAAATTTATTCACTTGCGACTTTTTATTTATATTTGTGATAATTTGATGATAACATATGCCTGATTACTAACTTTGTCTCATTGATTGGTCTCTGGACTGTCTTGACCTCCCAGAAATTTGAGGCCTATGATTAAGGTCTTTAATGTTATGATGTTCTCAGTTAACTCTTTGATAGTATTGAATTATGTTTAGAGAGAAGCTCATAAAAAAGGTCATATTTTCAAAAATTCCTGTCTTCCCACTAATCCAACACACTATCTTCAAACACTACTTGAAACAAATACGAGAATCCAAAACCAAAAGCCCAAACAAAAAATTGAAAAACAAAAAGAAATTGAAAGATTATGTTAATCGTCATTAAGCAAGTCACAAAGCGATCTTGAACTCCTTGTTGAACTCATAGGTGTAGTTGGCCTAGGAGCGGGCGATTGAGCTAAAGTGGCGTGATACTAAATAGTAGTGGTGATGTGATCAGAGCGAGAGAGTACAAAAAAAGTCTTCAAAAGAGATTTATTTCGCGGTTCCAAATCCTTTGATGGGTCAATTTTCAATTGATCTTTGTCGCCTTTTGTTTTTTTTGTAATTTTTCACTTTTTTCTCCTTTTTCCGAAAAAAAAAAAAGAGAAGAAGAATAAGAAATAAATAAAAAAAGAAAGATGTGGAGAGAGGAGTAAAGAGAAATAAAAAAGGAGTTATGCTTGAGTGTTTTAGACTACTCAAAAATTTAGGTAATTATTAACTCAATTTTGCTACCGAGTAAACTTTTGACTGGCCGAATATTAATGCTCTTTTTTTTTTTTTTTCTAGGCGAATATTAATGCTCTTAAATTCAATGTGCTTAGCTTGAAATTCGTGCACGTAACAGTACCAAAGTCAAAAGCTATAGGCTGATAATGCGATAAGTATTGATGAGTACTCTTTGACTTTGACCAATTTTTTAAAAATTAGTTTTTTTTTTTTGTAAGTATTTTTAAAAATTAGTTATTCTTCTTCTTTTTTTTTGCCCTTTTGCATGGGATTTTCAGAACTTATAAATAAATAATCAGGTGGAAGACTCTTCCATAAATTGATCCACTGGTGGTTGGACACTTGGACTGATCTGCGTCCAACACGTACATTGCATAATATTAACGCAATGACAGTGAAATAAGATGAAATTATACTCATTAATTCCCCACTAGCTATATAACATAGTTTGCTGATCATTGAGAACAGTTGCTCAAGGAAAATTAGAAATCAAGTAATTTTAGATCTGTGATAAGTAAAGTTAGCATGATAATCATACAGACCTAACGTGCCTGTAGAACGACAGCAAATCTGCTTTCTTCATCTACAATAATTTCAATCATGACGTTAATTTCTTAAAACAAATTTACGTTTTGCACTTTAATTTAGTAGATGATTTTTTTTTTTTTTTGGGTTTACAGTTACTTTTTTTTTTTATATAGAAAAATACTTGGTGTCTATCTTTTTAGTCCATCTTAATCCATTTTTTGTTTTGTTTTGTTTTGGTTTTTTTTTTTTTTTGCAAAAGTGATGGACCTCTTTTTTTGATTTGCATAAAAAAAAAAAAATCAAAGATAGACCAAAATGGATCAAAAAATGGACACCAAGTATTACTCTTTTTTATAAGATATTTTCAGTAATTTTTTCACGATGTAAGCCAAATTTGTGTTGAAAAAAAAAAAAATCAGCTCTCTCACTTTTATGCTTTGTACAAACAATTTCTTGTTTTACCCTAAAATGCTTGGCAATTATAGCTGTATATTTCTGCAAGAAAAGCTCTTTTTTGCCTGTTTAATTGATAGATGATTATGGGTGGGTATCGTGTCAATTAAGTAGATTGATTTGGACATAAGCTTACTCATAAGTCCTCAATTGATCCTCTCAAGAAAAAAAAAAAAAGGTCCTCAATTGATCCTAGCTAACGCTGTTATAGAACCTTAGCAACCAACTTACCAATCAACTTTAGTGCCAGAAATTGAAAGAACAAATTTTAAAATTTGGGGAAAATTTAAATTTAATCCATATGTTTTTAATTTTGAAAATTAGGTCCTTGTGTTTTAATATTGTTTTAAATTGATTCCTTCGCCGACTTACTAACCAATTAATTAACAGTATGTCACGTCAGACTAATCAATTAATGTCGCAATACTCTTGTTTGACACGTCATGTGCCAACTGTATGTGTTATATGACATAGTTACATTAAATTACAAATATACTCTAAATAAAAAATGTTAAAAATATGTTTATTAAAGAAAAAAGTGAGGTGACATTTACTTTAAATTACAAATATACTCTAAAAAAAAATTAAAAAAGAAATTAGAAAAAAGTGAGGTGGTCGGCCAATTTTACCACATGGTAAGTACAATTGACACATGGCATTTTAAACGAGAGCCACGTGACATTAATTAATTAGTCTGATGTAACATACCAAAAATTAATTGAACGATAAATTGAATAAATGAATGACCTAATTGTTGAAATTGAAGACCTAACTACTAGATTTTACTTTATTTTTTCCTACAATTTGGGTGTAAACGATCTCATATTTTTTGAAAGCATAAATAGTAAAATATTAATAACCTTTACCGAGTTCTATAGTGTAGTTTTAATTTGTAGTCATGATGGATTGGTGGACAAGCATACATTAATTAAAATCTGAGAATTCACTTTGTGACTAAGTTTATCTTATTTGTCCAACACAAGAAAATTCTCTTGAGCTTTATTAAAGGATGAAAAATAAAAGCAAACCATTAAACATCCCGAAGGACAAGAAGCTAGACAGAAACCCATTTGTGGCCCCTCTCCATTGCTTTTTGTTGGGTCTTCTCAGGACCTCTGGAACTTCTTGCCTATGAAATTATTAAAGGCAATATTGTTGCTTTTGGAAGGAAACAACTGTGATGAGAAGACTTTTGGGTTGTCCTCTCTCTCTCTCAACCGAGAGAATCAAAGCTAGGCAACCACCTCTTTTTGTAGGTTGTTCATATCGTTTAAATTTACATTCATTATTCTCATTCTTATATCTTTTGTCGAACAACTTCCACCAAATATGTTACAAAATACAATGGGGCCAATTCCAACCCAATTAGATCAAATTATTGAGTAATGTTATATGTTACCATATCACTATATTTTTCTTATTTTATTCTATTGATGTGGCGTTGCCAATTCACCCTAGAATAGACATTGGTAAAAGAAAAAAAAAACAAAATAAAACAAAAAGAGTGATATTCAATTCTCTTATTTAACTTCATCAAACTTTATATATATATATTTGTGGAGCTCATTTTTGTCAGCAAATACAAATTTGGACAAAAAAATTGGCCAACAAACATTTATAAAAAAAAAGTGATGGGTCGGTAATGTGACGTAGCATAGTAGGATAGATAGTGGTGTAATGCATAGAGTTTCTCTAAATTATATAACATGTATGACCAATAATCTTAGGCTAATTAAGATTTCCTCGCAATTGGATCCGAAGAAATTCTTTCAATTGAGTCTATTAAATTGACATGTGTGAGAATTATAAAATAGGAGGATCCATTTTAAATGACGTTGTAATATATACACTAATAAATCTGTGAAATTTAATCTAAACCATGAAATGAATTATTTCTATTTCACTTTTTGATATGAGAATTACTTGCTCTAGGGATGCATATGAATTTAAAAGGATAAATTGAAAAAATTTCTTCTAACCCATATATAAAAAAAAAAAAAAAAACACTTTTGTCATAATCTTATATTTCTTCTCGGCATGCCTAGTTAGTGTTAGAATTTTAGACGTTGCTGAACGCAAATGGTCAATGCACGTAGACTGAAAT
Organism: Betula pendula; assembly: GCA_900184695.1. Classification (NCBI taxonomy): domain Eukaryota; kingdom Viridiplantae; phylum Streptophyta; class Magnoliopsida; order Fagales; family Betulaceae; genus Betula; species Betula pendula. The sequence continues at coordinate 490,246 of FXXK01000366.1, forward strand.
ATTGGATTGGCGATCAAAGATCAAAGATGTTTAGCCATCCAATGCAAGGTCTTAAACAAATGGCCTTCATTATGATTGCGGGAAACAGATCGACTTTTCGATTATAGGAATTTCCCATATGGGATTATCATAATGTGGTCCCCATTTACCTTATTGAGAGGGTAATTATTATTTATGAGCCCTAAATCATCCCACTGCACATGTAATGCTTTTATTTATTATTTCTTTTTAAAGAACTTTTGCCTATTGAGTTCGGAAATTAAGGAATCAGGTCTTGCTAAACAAATTTGAACTTCTTATCTTGCAAAAAGCAATCAATCTAAAATAGTACTCAAACAGCTAATTGCAAGAGATTTCAATCCAATCAAATGTGACAATTTTAATCTTTTTTTTTTTTTTTAGGGAGAGGAGTTTAAAAGGTGCAAAAACAAGGAAAAAATAATCGATAGAGATTTTTAATAATTTTATTGTGTAATTTAAATAATAAACGTAAAAAAATTTCTATGGGTGCACTTGACCGAGCAGCCCACTGACTTGTTGAAATAAGTGGATTTAATAAAAATTCTCCCAGTTCAAATTGATGGCAATCTAATCAAGGAGCAAATTGCTAAGAACGAGAATAGTGATCCATAAAAGGAAATGGCAACATCATGAGGCATTTCATAATATAAAAGAAATGTACTCAAGAACTCCAACCTACTGCATCTCGATCAAGGGTCACTTTTTAAATAGAATGACACGCATGACCCATATAATATTGACAACATAAACTAAAGGAAAACCTTTTTTTTTTTCATGGAATAAAAAAAAGAATATCAAATTTATAATAATATGAAGTGGTTGTCCAATCTAAAACTGACCGTAATCTCTCACACAAAAGAGGCTGGTAAAAGGAAAACCCCAAATATTATTGTACACCATCAAAAGCTTTAGATTGGTTTGTTATCATATACAAAGAAAACCCACCACCACCAAAACCCCCCCACCACCAACAGACCATGGAAAAAAAAGAGAAGAAGAACAAGAACAAGAAACAAAAGCATCAACACCCAAATGACCAAACCACCAAACCATCCTCAGATTTCTCTTTCAAGCCGACCTCCTACGTAAAGGGTCTCCGGTTCGGCGGCCAATTCATCGTAAAATCGTTCACGATCCGCCGCGCTAGGCCTCTTGAACTTCTCCGGGTGCTTTCTTTCCCACCAACCAATACCAAACCCAGTAACAACAACAACAACAACAAACTCCCTTTTCCTTCAACCACAGCTTTCGTGCCCACAAACTTCACAATCCTGGCGCACCATGCCTGGCATACCCTCACACTAGGCCTTGGCACGAAGAAATCGAAAGTACTTCTATTCGTCTTCGAAACGGAGACGATGAAGGCGGCCGTGGACCGCGTTTGGCCGTCAGAGATTCCGCTCGGAGAAGTGAACAAGCGGCTTATAAGGGGCTTGAATGGGTGCGAGATGGCTAGGTTTAAGTTCAGAAAAGGTTGCATAACCTTTTATGTGTATGCGGTTCGACAAGTCGGCAGCTTGGGATTCTCATCCGCCGATGATCTAAGGACGATATTGCAGTCTGTGGTTGAGCTCAAGGATTTCCTGGATCACACTGCCATGCTTGCCACGCCCAACCAAAGAAGCATTAGCTATGCGCCTCCTGTGGCCATGGCTCACTAGCCAATTTTTTTCTTTTCATTTTTCAATTTCGTCATCATCTTCGTCATCTTATTTTAGAAAAAAAAAAATAGCTGACTTTTTTCGTGGAATGTTTCATATTATGATTATGACGGGGGATTGGTTTATTAATTTGTTAGAGATCTTGTTTCGTGTTTGAAAAAGGAACTGTATTTTAGAATGAATAAACTACCAGAGTACTCTCTGTATGTTGATGTCTCTGTTCATTTGCAGTACAGTGGCACTTGTTACTGGGAGCTATTATGAGTTCTGAGGATTGCTGAAGGGGGAGGTAAGTGGAAGATTAAAGCTTCGCTATAGAGTTATATTCCTTTCTTGAATAACGGTCATGTAAATTAATGATTAATAATAATTCGATACCCATATCTCCTATTAAGTTTTTCTGCATCAATTCTATTTGTCATTCTTCCATTTTCTTCATCAGACAGTTTCTCACAACGCAAACAAATTGACAAATGTGTGGTTATACTGACCATCCTTGTCTGTATTGTAAAAGAAATAAAAGTCTTGCATGCAGCCTTAACTGATAAGAAGGGGATAAAAAGATTGGCCAGATCACACTGTCATCCGGACAACAAAAAAAAAATATTCGCTATCTCTATGTTAATGTATTTTGGAGATTTTTTTTTTTAATTATTTTTTAAAAAAATGTTGATGGAAAACTGTTTTTTTTTTTTGTGTTTATAGGAATGTTTTGTATTTTTATTGTTTGTTAATATTTTTTTTTTTTAGAAGAATAAACAAAAGACAGTTTTTTTTTTTTTTAAAAAAAGATAGATCTACCATTGTTATCAAGATCAGTTATAATCTGCATACAAGATTTTGAATACGTTTAGCATTGTAATTTGAATTAAAATGGAGAAAATTTAACTTTTTAAATCGCTGACAATAAAGTTTTTTTTTTAAAAAAATATACAATTTTAAATGTTAAATTGTATATTCCCAGTAGCCTTAAATGTGGTAATTTTGTTTGTTTGGTTTTGTGTTTTTTTAAGAGATTAACAGCCGTTTGTTTTAGGGTTCAAAGCGTGTGGAATAATGACATTACTTAATAAAAACGTGATTTTTAACAACAAAATTAGTGTTTGGTAAAATTGTTGTTTACCTTTTAAAATTACAATTAAATATTTAAAATTGTGTGTTTTAAAACATTCAACCTTACATGCGATTTTTTATTTAAAAATGTAAATTTTTTCTCTTGTTTAACCCGTCATTTTTTTTAAAAAAAAAATTGACTTTCAAAGAAAATACTTTCCATTGCATCTCAAAGAAACTCCATCTATTTGATGACGAGTGATCGAGATTTGGGATAGGTGATGTAAATTTATGTAATTTTTTTAACTGTTAAAATTTAACTTTATTCACTGTCATTTTTAGAAAATAAATAAATAAATTTAAACTATTAAAAAAAAGTATAAAAAATCTTGAGTAAATCTTTTTTAGAACACAGTACATGAAGCATTGAATTGAAGCAAGCTTCCATTGGTGTCTGAAGTCAAGGTCCATCCAAAACTTGTCCATTCGTCACTGTTTTCTAGTAAATTGTGCTGATCAGAAATAACCCGTGAACACAAACGTCGAAGCTACACATGCATCCTGGCAATTGGTTTAGAACACGTGCTGTGGTATTATTTTAACTGATTATATATAATGCCAAATTTCTCGAAAGGATAAAACATTTTCCTCCCTAATTTTTTATAAGCATATTTTTTTTATAAGCACATTTTCCTCCCTAATTAATATGTGAACTCAAATACCTTAATTAAGCTCGATCTCTATAATTAATGTGGTAGTAAAAACTATGATTAAATAAATGGATGGATGGATGGATGATGATGATGAGAATGCATATGGTGAGGGAAAAAAAAGGCTGTTTGGCATGATGGAAAAAGCAGAAATGGGGATAGGGTGGTGAAGGGCCATTTTCTCCACCGCAGAATTATGGTCTACAAAAGTGAGAGAAAAGGAAAAACAATAATATATATTTTCTTTTTCTTATTCCCACTTCCGTGGTCTTAATCATGCAAAGGCCCCATGCCAACCACTTTATCTCACATGAAGCAACTTATTGAATGAATGAGCTTTAAGAAAAGTACCGTATGGCTCCATCTCCATGCCACAGTACTAGTGCAAAGCCTGCGCTGCCATGGCAAGGCATTATATGGATCACATGGTTATTATGTACGGAATAATCTCCAGTTTTAATTTGCAGTACTTACTCCCCATTTCTGTAATTTAAACAAACATATATATGGTCAAGTGAGTTGTTGATGTTACCAAAGTGGTTGCTAAAACAAAGTCTTTCGCGTTTAGACTTGTCGGTCACAAGTCCCTTTCACTTCAACTGTTAATTAAGCGCGTTATTGAAAGAAATATAGCTTTTTTAAAAAAAGTTTTATTTTAAATTTTTTTTTCTTCTAAAAAATACGTTTTGGTCCTTGTGAAAAGAATAATAGTAAAAAAAATGAAAGAAATACTTTTAGAGAGTTTTTTTTATCAAATATACCAATTTTTTTTTTCTAGTACTACTTTTTAAGTATTAAAAGCACAATTCCAAACAAATTCTAAGTTAGTTAAATTAACATTTATAGCCTACATTTCAAGTAAGAAATATTTGGAGTACTGCGGCTTTTATTACAATTTTTTTTTTTTTTTATAAATTTATGTGACAGCATTTTAATAGTGAAAAAATAAGCAACAAAATTTAAGAGTTAAATTTAATTGCTTAGGGCATGTTTGAGATTGCGTTGAGAAATAGAACTTTTAAAGTTAAAAATAACTTTTTAGTAAAAGTTTCATTTTTAATTTTTTTCAAAAGTGCATTTTGACTATTTTTAGAGTAAAAAAGTTCAAAAGTACTTTTGTAATTTTTTTTTTCCAAATATGTCAGCTTTTTATTTGATACAATATTTTAGGTGTTAAAAGTACTTTTTAAACTATCTAACATAATCACAAACAGGCTCTTAATGATTAACATTATAAATATTACATAAAATGTCACACTAATTTATAAAAAAACTTGTAATAAAAATGTAGTACCCTTTGCGATTCTCTTCAAGTAACGTGTTAATAAAATGATGCGTGGTCCTCCCAAGAAAATACTATGTTAGCATAAGATGGATAATCAAACGTTGGTACCAGAATGGGATGTGAAAGCTGATAATTAATAGCATTACTAAAGAATATTGCTAAAGGAAACTGAGACACGAATATCTGTTGCTAACAGCTCTTCAATTACTGCAAAGAATACGATAAAATTTAATAATAAGAGCCTTAAAGAACCAAACTACTTCATGACATCCCACCTTAAAAGGTATTTCCTTACTTCCTGGCAAGTAGTTGCGACAGCTAATTCTAGGGTCCAGTGGAAAAGGAGAACATGAGAACAAAGCTAGTGATTTAGTTATTGGAAAATTTAATGGGAAACTTTACCAAATTCTTTTTTACTTTCGCATGATTTGAATAATCATTTTTAATGTTTAATTTCTCTCAATTTGATTATTTAAATTTTTAATTTGTCTTATTAAGTGCCCTTCCATTAGGATTTTTCATTAAATTCTAATAGAGTTTAGCAAAAATTACTAAAATACCTCTCATTATATATATATTTTTTATTTTATATTTTTTTGTTTAAAATATAGGAGTATTTTAAAAATTTTAAAAAAATTTGACGGTAAAAACAGACGGAAGGGGTTAAATGAGACAAATTAAAAGTTTGAGGGACCAAAGTAAAAGAAATTAAATATTGGGGAGGTTATTCAAATTGCGTAAAAGTTTGGAAGACCTTTGTGAAGTTTCCCAAAGATTTAATGAAAATAGGAAAAAAAAAATACGAAGGTAAAAATAAATTAAAACTTTAAGGCTTGATTGTAATGACAATATTTTTAGAATATATTATGTTCCCTTTCTAAATACTAAGAGATTTGACAAAATAGTTCTTAGAATACAATAAAGCCTAAATATTACTCTATAAGATCAGTTTATAGAGTAACAATAAACATCTTATGGAGAGAATAGCACCAACAAAAGTTTGTACGAGCATTCATATTGGCCTCAGCAAATGTTTGGCCAAATTTTAGCTAAAACTTCACTTTTTCCATTTTAGCTAACAAGTTTTTAAAAGAACCTACATCCGGCTCAATATTTTAGCTAACAACTTTTACTATTTCATTTAAATATTTATTATCTATTCTTTTTTTATTATTTCGTATTATTTCTAACAATCATATTTTTAAATTTTATCATTTCTAACAATTATATTTTCTAAAATTATCATTTTTTATTGATCATATTTTAAAATTCATTTTTTTCATAATTGTAATTTTTTTAAAAAATTCGATCTTTTCTAAAGGTCTTTTTTTTTTTTAAAAAAAATGAAGCATTCAATTACAAAGGAGGGTAACTAAAAAAAAAAAAAAATACCAAAGAGGAACGCAGTGCAGGAAAAAAAAAAAAAAGGAGAAAAGAAGAAGGGCAGGAGAGAAGCGTGCAGGAAAAAAAAAAAGAGGAGAAGAGAGAGAGATCATTACTTTATAAATTAAAATATTTTTGTGAGCTACAGTGCTCAGCAAAGTTGCTGAGCACTGTAGCAGGTCATCAAATTTTTGGATAAATGTGATGCCTGACGTGAACTTTTTTTCAATTTTTTGCTACAAGGTTCAACAAAGTAACTTTTTTGTTGAGCCCAATGTGAGTGCTCTAAGAAAAAGAATAGGATCAATATATATGTGTGTCTTTGTCTATGACCAAAGGGTCATATATTGGTGATTTTATACACATCTAACAGTCCAAGATGATTTGATCAAATTGTCAATAAATCTAACATTAGTTGCTCTTCTTCTGATGCAAGCCAGTTTTTAAACAAGTCCATCATAATAAAAAGGTATACCTTGAAATTCCAATATCAGATGAAGATAATCTTGGTGGCATTAAAAAGCTTAATCAAAGGGCTATAAAGTCATATCTTTCATGAAGATTTTATAATTTCAACCTTTATGTTGGGTCAAAACAGGCCTTGATTGAAAGACTGTCGATACCCGGTCGAACTAGTGATGCATTTTACAACAACTTAAGACATTTAGTCAATAGCCGGTCGAATGGGGATTTCATCGCAAGGTTCCATTTGAACCCCGATTCGACAATTTCTATTTTGTCGCTTTTCTAGTAGAGTTATGACTCTTAGTTATATATTAAATATATATATATATATGTTCATTGGTGATTTTATACACATCTAACAGCTCAAGATGATTTGATCAAATTGTCAATAAATCTAACATTAGTTGCTCTTCATCTTGATGCAAGCCAGTTTTTAAACAAGTCCATCATAATAAAAAGGTAATACCTTGAAATTCCAATATCAGATGAAGATAATCTTGGTGGCATTAAAAAGCTTAATCAAAGGGCTATAAAGTCATATCTTTCATGAAGATTTTATAATTTCAACCTTTATTGGGTCAAAACAGGCCTTGATTGAAAGACTGTCGATACCCGGTCGAACTAGTGATGCATTTTACAACAACTTAAGACATTTAGTCAATAGCCGGTCGAATGGGGATTTCATCGCAAGGTTCCATTTGAACACGATTCGACAATTTCATTTTGTTTCGCTTTTCTAGTAAGTTATGACTTCGTTTTCTAGTAGAGTTATGACTCTTATATATATATATATATATAATATAATATATATATAAACTCACTTAGGGTGACCTGCTGTGGTTTATGATAGTTTATGTAATATTTTCTTTAGTTTTCAATAAGAAACACTTAAACGTTGAGTTTTCTCTTATTTTACTCCAATTCCTTAATTTCTTCTTGATTTTGATAAGAATTGTGAATATAGTATTATTGGGGACGTTTGGCAAAAGACTTTGATTCTACTGTTCATAGACTTTGATTTTTTTTTTAAAAAAATAATGTCATTTTTTATATCACATCAACTATTTTTTAACAATTTTTTTTACTTTTTATATCACATCAAACATTTTTTATTACCATTCAAATAAAATATTCACTAAAAAACAAAAAAATTCACTTTTTCTTACAAAAAATTTATAACATTTTTTCTACTTTATATCATATCAAAAGTCAATAATTTCCTAATTCCAATCCAAATTCTTTGCCAAACACCCCATTGTTTTTGCGTTCCACTACAGTTATGCTGCATCAAGTCCCAACTTTAATCAATATCCAATGACCATTCCCAATCTAAAACTTGCATGATCTTCTCTCCTGAAAGAAACTTGTTATGTAATTGTAGCATTAAGCTATTGACTATTGAGGAATTCTGGTGGTGTGGGTATATGTTGCCTGACATCCTTGCCTAAGGCATTCAACTCAATGTTATGTTTTGATTGGAACATAATTGTTTCAAAATGTAAATGATAACTCATAAACTACAAGGGTTTCACCAATTAGGAACAAATCCATCAGGAACAGACCATTAAATCTTTGTAGTTATACTACCAATATATATATGTGCTGCAAAAAAAAAAGCCCTAGTACGTTTCTTTGTAAACAAATGCTCCAATTTTTTTTTTTCCAGTAAAAAATGTTGAAGGGTTTGATAATCATATTAAGATTGGTTTCTAGAAAGGTATATGCCTCATTTTTTTCAGTAAAACGTTTGAAGATAAAAAAAAATGGATTTTTCTTAATCAAGACAAATCGCCCACCGTGGGGCTCGAACCCACGACCACAAGGTTAAGAGCCTTGCGCTCTACCAACTGAGCTAGACGGGCTTATGATCATAACTTGATTAATAACATAAATGGTGTTTTTTATTTGAGCATAGCCATTCTATTCATTACGAGTACTAACCGCCTAGCCGCTGACCAATACGCACAGAAACTCCGTAAGCGAAAATGGGGTTTCTGTGGACGATGGTGGAGCTCTTGCTCGCCCTCATTCTGATCGCACTCTTTGGCTTAGTTTCTGCGATCTTCTTCGAAGCTTATCGTAGAAGGCACAACCACACGTACGTTCCAACCCCCCATCAAATTCCTAGTATTCAAAATCTCTTCCTTTCAAATAAAATGTTCAATTGATTTTGTTTGATATCTTATTTAATCCTTCGCTAGGCACGTCGAAGCTCCCGCGATCTTCGAGGACCCTAATTCGTTAAAACAGGTAAATCTACATTGCACTTACACGCACATACATACAAATCCATACATTTTTAGCTTTGATTTGGATTTTTAGGAGTATTAGGGATTCGAGGCCTTTTTTGTTGGTTTATCAAAGAAATGGATTTGAAATTCCTTAGATTTAGTTCCCTGTAACTCTGTGGCATTGAAATTCGTTCGTGTCGTGAAATTGAAAAGAAATTATCTGAAGCAATCAACTGTGATTTTGTTGAGGACATACAAATGGATGTAGTTAATGGAATGTGTAACTGTTCCAGGAACGAATTATGAATTCAATTCGGTGTACAAGCAATTTTAAGATGCATAAGTTCCAAACACAATGGAAACTAAAATGTAGCAATTCAAATGCATAGCTAATGTCAAAATGTACGTTGGTGAACTGAAATGTAGTTCTGTAACTGAATAGCAAGGTCAGTTTGGTTGTACCGAAGAATCTATGTCACCGTTTTCATGCCCTAGTTAATTCAAACCATTCATTATTCTCTTTCGGTATGGTCGTTGAGGTAGAAGGTCCTAGGTGATGCATTTTGTGGAAAGAGAAGCTATGCCCTCGAAGAAGATTATATGATAAAATCCTAGCACAATCTGCTTACTATAGGATTGTGGTTTTCTTAGCATATAAAGGTTTAGCAGAATTATAAACTTTTGATCTCAAGTTGACATTGTTGTTGAGTCTGAGAACAGAATATAGTGTTCTGAGCAACATATGGACTTAGAAAGTGTCTGCAAAGAATTATAATAAATTCTCTTGGTAGCTTTTGTTTGATAAATTTATTCCCTTTACAACGTTGTGTTGGTTGTGGTTTTGGTGTGATTCTGATGTTTCTGGAATGATTTTTTTGTTTCCTAGGTTCCTTGCCCTGATATTTCTGATCCAGCAGAGAAGTATATATCTTTAATAATACCTGCATTCAATGAAGAGCATAGACTTCCTGGAGCTCTTGAGGAAACTATGAAGTAAGTTTGAGCATAATTAATTGCACTCTACTTTTTCTTTGATTAAGCTATGTGTTTTTAGTGTTTGTGTGTAGTTAAGCATGACAACCCGAAAAAGTTCCTACTACCACCACATCTTTTTCTTTATCAGCTCTGTGAATTCTATTTTTGTTATTTTGAAGGGGAGGGAGGGACTAAGATTTTAGAACTTGATTGCAAACCACTTGAGATGTGGCACCTAGAATAATTTAAGGATCTATGCCTCTATACACTCTCATTATTGGCAGACAAAGAACACTTCTCAACATTTCTGTTTAATCTGCTATATAACTAATTCTTGTTGTCTAATAATACATAATGAAAGTTGAGGTTTGTAGAATGGTGTGCCTACTGACTAAGATGAAGTACTTAAGTAATTTATGTTGACGGCTCTTAAGTGAGTTTCTTATTGAATTATAGTGATACTTATGTCTTTACTTTGTAGTTATCTTCAACAACGTGCAGCAAAGGATAAGTCATTTTCTTATGAGGTATCATTTCGTTCCTTTCATTTTCGGGATCGTCTGAGTTAGTTATGATGGCCATGAGGGATGATTATCATGATTGCTACCCTCAGATTGTATCTATTGTCATATATATTCATGTTCTATTAATCAAATGGGATGCTTGTCTTTCTAGTTCTTTGCCCTAACGATATAATGGGTATAAATGGTGAGGGCTCCCCATACAAGCAAATGGTAGATTAATTTTCTCATTTAGGCTTAGTGATACTTTCAAAAAATGGGATTTTGTGCTTGATTATAAGGTTTTGATAATTTTTCTGGATCCATTAGTTTGAACTGTGCTCAGTATATAGTAACTAATGTTCCTTAGCATGTTTAATCTCCCCCCTCCCTCCTTGCTTGTGCCATTGGTCATTAGAGGCATCTGCATTTACTTGCTGCTTTTCTTTCTGCGCTGTTTGGTTTTTGCGTTGTTCTTAGTCGCTAGGTACTGCCTTCTGTGTTGGCATTGCCTTTGGAGGAGAATCCTCCTTCAGGTCTGTAGTCCTGCCTTTTAATTTAAACAAGCTTTCATTTTTAAAAGAAAGCTGCTTTTCTTCTTGTAATTTCTCAGCCATCTCATTATTTTACTTTATACGTGTTTCTCTATCCTTGAAGAAAATTATGGGAGGTGTTTTGCTAGTTCAAGTTTTTACTACTATTTTCTGCTACTCCTTTACATTTCAAATGGATGGAATTTTTAACAGGTGGTGATTGTTGATGATGGAAGTGCTGATGGGACAAAAAGAGTAGCTTTTGACTTTGTAAGGAAATACACTGTAGACAATGTGAGAGTTATCCTTCTTGGTAGAAATCATGGCAAGGGAGAAGCTATCAGAAAAGTGAGTCTAATTCGAACTTTCTCTTCTGGACATGTTCTGATGTTGTTGAAGGTTCCATTTTTTTTTTAATCCCCTTTGTATGACGACAATTGATTGAAGCTCTTTACCTCTGTGAAAGCATTGTAAAACAGGGCATGCTTCATTCACGTGGTGAACTTCTTCTAATGCTGGATGCTGATGGGGCAACCAAGGTTAATGACCTAGAGAAACTTGAAAATCAGGTTTGTATCATCCATCATTTTACACTAGAGACTTTTTTTTTGTTTTTTTTTTTGGATTAGATTTTATACTAGAGAAACTTGAAAATCAGGTTTGTGTCATCCATGATTTTATACTGATCTTATGCCCACCAGATCCTTGCTTTTGCCAGAAAGGAGTCTCAGCCTGAAGATTCAACAGCTAGCGATTCGAGTTTTAGGATATCTGATATCCCAATAGCTGCATTTGGTTCTCGGGCTCATCTTGAGGAGAGAGCTCTGGCTACAGTTCAGTCTTCTAATGCTGCCCACTTTATTTGTTTTATACTTCGTTTCTTTGGCAAGTTTGTTTTATATTCTGCTTTGTTGAACCATTTCACTTATATGCCACAGAGGAAATGGTACCGTAACTATTTGATGAAGGGTTTCCATCTTGTGGTCCTCTTGACTGCGGGTCCTGGAATTCGTGACACACAGGTATTTCTGTCTCATTTTTTGGTGATTAATTGACCTCCAGTTGGTACTAGTATAGAAGTCCAGAACTTCATTTATGCTTAACAATGAAGCTCGTTCTTGGGTAAATACACTTCAATTTTTTATCCTGATGTCAACTCATCACTGCATCAGTGTGGTTTCAAGATGTTTACTAGGGCTGCTGCAAGGAAGCTTTTCAAAAATGTCCGTTTAAAGAGGTAACTGCATTTATATGCAATTTTCTTTGAGTACATTTTGCAATGAGATCATGCTTGCTCTTCTCATTGAATAGAATAGAGGATTCTTTTACCTCTTCCACGTTATCTTTCTGTTGTCTAATTTGTAGAAATGTAAGAGGGACTCAATGCTGGGGGCTCTGTTCTTTTTATGTGTTGAACCTGTTGAGGGAACTGACTTGCACTATGGACTTTGTGCAGGTGGTGTTTTGATGTTGAGTTAGTGTTTCTATGCAAGTGGTTTGGCATCCCAATGATCGAGATATCTGTCAACTGGTCTGAAATTCCTGGATCCAAGGTGAATCCATTGAGCATACCAAATATGCTTTGGGAGCTTGCCCTCATGTCTGTGGGATATCGAACCCGAATGTGGACAATTTGTACTTGAGTATTGGAGTTCATCCGGAAGAGCATTGTTGTCTTCCTGGCCTCTCTCGATCTAGTGCAATACCAGAGAAAGAAAAGTGACACACCTGATTAGGCCTTTTAGGGTATACACTTCTTTTTCTTTCAAGAACATTGTATTAGGAAAATTTTGGAGTTTTTGGAGCTTGTTTATGCAAGCAATGATCTTACCTTGGGGTTTCAGCATGTGAAAATTATTTGGGGGTACTGCTTTATCTTTTTTTTTTTTGTCTTCATCCCCCTTCTCTCTTTGTTCGTACATTTTTTCTGACGAAATTCAGATTCTGACATAATCTTCACAAGAAATAAGTGCATGAATTATGTAGGACTTTTACCAAAAAATGGAGCACATGTTGGATATTGCTTCACTGCAATAGTCGTTAATGCTAGTGACTGGGATGAGAATACATGTTAGGCACAAAGACCTGAACCTGTGATCCAACTGATAACAGCACAAACTACCGAAATCCGACTGCCTTCAAGCAATGATTCAGTCTAACTACACTAAGGTCCCGTTTGGTTGTGGGAATAGGTCATGGAATGAAATGACTATTCTTATGAATAGTTATTCCTTTATTGGTAAGAGCCTATTCATAGGAATAGTTATTCCCTTACAAAGAGGAATAGGTATTCCTTTTAAAAATGAGGAGGATACTTATTCTTTTCTACATGAATAGATTATTGCAGCATTTTTTCATAAAAGTCCCCACAGTCCAACATCAATTTTTTTTTTTTTTTAGTATATGAACCATTTGGTGATGTATGTTTTTTTTTTTTTTTTTAAACAAGAATATAATAAAATTGATGGTGAATGATGATTTGTTGATTCAATTTTTTTTTTTCAAAAAAAAAGTTATAGTATAACGGTTTTGTTTAAAAAATAAAGAAGAAAACGTCTTTAAATTATATTTGTATTATAAGGGTATTTTAAGAAATTTGATTACAATATGATTCTATTTACAAGCATTTCTACTATACCAAATAAAAAATTCAGTTTCTATTCTATCGTTACAACCAAATTAAGGAATAAAAATAACTATTCTATTCCACTTTCTTCTATTCCAGAAAATAACTATTCATTTTCCTAATGGAATAATCATTCCGCAAACTAAACGAGGCCTAATTGTCCCCTTTACTGACAATGTAAACTAATTAACTAAGAAAGTGAAAGTGCAATAATATTAGTATAGTTTGTGTTTATTATATTATATTTTGGTATTCTTGCAGTTTCTGCTCGTTTTAGCTCTATGATCGGGTATGATGAGGATTTCTTGTTATTAGGGTGTTTGAATTTACAAATTCGGACAGCCTAATAAAGAGATGTGAGGCTTACTTGTCCTAGGTAGCTTTAGGGTGGACTTATCTACTCGGGACAAGTAGGCTTTGCAACCTCCACTTTAAGATTGGCTGAATTTTTTATAAACTCGGAACCTAATAGCAAGGTTCAATCTAAATGGAGAAATATATTTCTGCAAAATTTATTCTTGTAGTTTGGAGAGTAGTGGCTTTTTCTTACCTCTAGATGATAATATTATGGCGATACCTAGGTAATACAACACCTAGGGTACCTCTTGAAGATGTTACAAAGAAGTTGGAGTTGGTTGAAGGAGATTGGGTGTCCTTTTCCAATTAAACTATTTTCCTTATCATCTTAAACCTACTCCCAAGGCTCCAAATCTTGAACCTTAGAACTTCTCCTGGAAAGCCCGACCTATATCCTTAAAACCCCGAGATAATAGTGCTTTAACCTCCCACAGTCCCCCTTTTTTTCTTTTTTCTAATATATATATACATCAAGTTACACATTACCTTGTCAAGCATTATCTTTGTGGCTTGTTCACACCTAGTTGCCCCTGCTTTGGGGTTAACCTCCATATAACTTTGTTAAGCACTATGCCCTTTTTTTTGCCTTAGAAAAAAAGCACTATGCTTTTTTCTTTTCCGTATTTAGTTGCCCCTGCCTTGGTGTATGTAATCTGAAGGAAATGATTTCAGATAATGCGTCAGCAACTTGAGCAGAGAAAGAATAATGCTGGAAAGTATATAGATTTTCTTCAAACTTGGCTTAATCTATAAAAATAATATGTATCTTTTAGCATGTGAAAAATATATACTTTTTTAATAACATATGAAATGTATATGCCTTTTTAATAATTTTTTTTTCAACTTTATCCCTACTATTAAAAAAATATGTGAAAATTACATGCTCAAGAGACATGTTATTTTTCTCTATTAGATTGAAGTTCTCCTAATTCAGTTTGAAAAAAAGTTCTGTCCGTGCTGAAAATTACATGCTCAAGAGACATCATTTTTATCTTACATTGTTAATGTGATAGTGTTAATCAACTTTTTGAAATTTTTATTTTTTTAATTTTTTTATTTTTTTTATTTTTTAAGAGTTTATTGTCACTGCCACGTTAGTAAAGTGAGATAAAAATATAATTTTTAACATTATTTTTCATAAAAGTTTGAATAGCTTAAGAGAATGAAATTCGCAACTCTCCCTCGCTTAACTGTCATAAAAATTTAGACACTAAGAAATCTCATTCTTTTCTAAAGGCAAATCTAATTGGCGGAGTTGTCCATTAATGTCACAAGTTACCTCCATGTGAAGAAATGGTACAAATTGTGAATGTAAAGTAGGTAGATAACGATCATACCTAACCTATTATTTCTAGACATAAGACTTAGGATTGCATCATAAAGCCACCTTTTTCTGTCAGAATTGCAATATTTTGATTGCAC
Source organism: Betula pendula (assembly GCA_900184695.1). Taxonomy (NCBI): domain Eukaryota; kingdom Viridiplantae; phylum Streptophyta; class Magnoliopsida; order Fagales; family Betulaceae; genus Betula; species Betula pendula. The sequence continues at coordinate 505,468 of FXXK01000366.1, forward strand.
TAGTTTTTTGAAGCCATTCCTTCATTAATTGGAAAGAGGACTAACCAAACTTCACTTGGAAATTTCCATGTCATTGGCCACCATCTTTTCATATAATTCCAATTGAAAGTGGAACACATCTTTTCGTACATGTGTCCCATTCTCTTCATCTCATTACATATGCAAATCCACCTTTAGAGAACAGTTGGGGTTTATTGCAGTAAACAATGGAGTGGTTGCACTTCTTACGTTCATTGATAAGGCTTCCAAAACAACCTGTCTCTTGAGTTTTTATTTTATCACCATTTGACTCAGAGAATTGTTGAATTTTTCCATCGAACAACAGCAACATGGGCAGTGATTTTTTCCATGGATTCAAGAGGCAAGCTTCCTTTTTCTTCACAGAGAAAATAAAAACTGCCCGATTGGCTCTGACGGATGTCACACCTGCAGAACTGTAAGTCACTTTTTCTAGCTCTTGAAAAACTCCCATATCTTTATATGGGAGCTTGGATTTGTTTCTGATATAGGTTCTTGTGGGTGGGATTCATAGAATGACAGAAGAAGCCACAAATGGACATGCATGGCCACAGGACACACGTGCCATGGGAGTAATATCTCGGGCTGCCTTTGAAGTCGATGATTATTGGAGAATTATGGAGATTCTACACAAAAGGTCTCTTATAAGTTAATTTTCTTCTTGTTTGATTTGATTGACCCTTTCTTTGGCATCATTCTTCTCTTTTTGTGGCAAATTCAGGCTGTTGAAATTTGATAGAAAGAACTGGCGGGTTTCTTACAATGCTCTGATTCTATTGGAACACCTTCTAACCCACGGACCACGGAGAGTTGCTGAGGAGTTTCAGTGCGATAAAGATGTTATCAAGGAGATTGGAAGCTTTCAGCATATCGACGAGAGAGGGTTGGCATACATGCATATATAGATCTCTCTATTCGTGTCCTTTGATCACTATCACCATCCTCCAATAATCAGTGTTTCAATAAGCTTTCCCCCTGTTTTTTTTCACGTGCAGTTTCAACTGGGGCTTGAGTGTCACGAGCTTATCTGAGAGGGTGTTGAAGCTTCTCGAAAGTGAGCCATTTCTCAAGGAAGAGAGGGCTAGAGCTCGAAAGCTAACACATGGGATTAAAGGGTTTGGGAGCTTCGGTCTCCGGTTCTCTTCAACAGAAGCAACCTTGAAAAACCCGTCTTTCAGAACATATGGGAGATGTAATTCTCAGTATAACGATTACACCCGGCAGCACAAAAATGATTTATTGGCCCCAGGTGGAAAATCCTCGACAGAGCCAGAAAATGGTTCGGCCTCCTGGCAAGGTATCGGAGATGGATATGCCGTAGAAGATCATCCATTTTGTAACAATATTGCAAATCAGACTATAGCATCGCTGCTATCCACCACTGAATGAGAGAGAACTTGGATGAAAGTTGAGTGTTATACTTGTTTTAATAGGACCGTAGGATGTCAACTACTTTTAAGTGTTCTTTGTTTTTACTGTTATGCAGCAGCTCTTTTAGAAGGTCCAATTGTCTTTTGATGCTTTGTGAGAGTATGTACAAATATTTTTTATTTGTTATTATTATCATTTTTTATGTACGAGTTAGAACGACAAAAATGTTGCCAAAACCTCTTCAAAGATGTTAGGCTAGTAAGCTAAACCATCTGGTAGTGCAATACAAGAATGTCTTTTGTTTTTCTCTAAACTAGGTTAGAGAAAATTCATTCAAAAAAGTTATTAAACTGACATCTATTCTTAATGCATGTGATCTCAGATGCAGTAGATCTATCAGTGTTCATATAGCATTTGGCCAGGTCAAACAAGGATGAGCCAACTATCAGATCAAAAAGAGGATCCTAAATAGCAGTAATAAACATATATAATATTTCAAAAATACCCCCTCAATGTTACAAAAATTAAAATAAAAAAACTTCAGAAAATATATAATAAATGAAAGAAATGGACGAATTTTCAAATCAACTCCCCCGCCTTCCCCAAAAACTCACCACTCCCACATTAGAATTACATCAAAGGACAACAAAGCTGGATCGAAAGGGTTGCAAGCTGCACTTCTTCCTGTTTTGTTTCTTCAAAAATCCTATAAATCCTATTCTCGAACGGTTTAGAAGCATTTCCTATGCACAATCGATGGACCAGACTCATCGTACTCAGCCTTCGCGATCCACATCTGCACTCGTGAAATAGGCAAAATCCTCCCATTAGTAATCATAGAAAAGCAACTGATCATGTTAAAATGCATTTATGAAACTGAAAGCATACCTGCTGGAAGGTGCTAAGTGATGCCAAAATGGATCCTCCAATCCAGACACTGTACTTCCTCTCAGGCGGAGCCACCACCTTGATCTTCATACTGCTTGGGGCTAGTGCAGAGATTTCCTTGCTCATTCTATCAGCAATGCCCGGGAACATGGTTGAACCACCTGAGAGGACAATGTTACCATACAGGTCCTTCCTGATATCAACATCACACTTCATGATGGAGTTATATGTGGTCTCATGAATGCCTGCTGCTTCCATTCCAATCATGGATGGTTGGAACAGAACCTCAGGGCATCGGAAACGCTCAGCACCAATAGTAATAACCTGCCCATCTGGCAGCTCATAGCTCTTCTCAACCGAAGAGCTGGTCCTGGAAGTCTCCAGCTCCTGCTCGTAATCAAGGGCAATATAAGCAAGCTTTTCCTTCATGTCCCTCACAATTTCACGCTCGGCTGTGGTGGTGAAAGAATAGCCACGCTCCGTGAGAATTTTCATTAAATGATCTGTGAGGTCACGGCCAGCGAGGTCAAGACGAAGGATGGCATGTGGGAGGGCATACCCCTCATATATGGGGACTGTATGGCTGACACCATCACCAGAGTCCAGCACAATACCTGCAAGGCAAGTGCAAACATCCATCAAGAACTATGGGAAGAGAGATGCATCATATTAATGTTCTGACTCCTGAAACTGCCTTTGTAGGGACAAACTAACTATTAGTTTCAGAAAGAAATGGTCAAAAGCCTATGTTACACCAATTGATCCCTAACAGGTGAGACAACATCCTCAAAATTTAGGTTACATGGATACTGATTGTAACAACAAACCATGTAAAAATGACAATCATTTTAGACTTTTTATATGTTAAGATGTAATAAGACATGCACAACACATGCAATTTTGGGTATTTAAAGGATGCAGAACACATGCAATGAGAAATTCTATTTAAAACCCTTGCTTAACTAAACAATTGATTAGACAGCTTACCAGTTGTACGACCACTTGCATACAAGGAAAGAACAGCTTGAATGGCTACATACATAGCAGGAGTGTTAAAGGTCTCAAACATGATTTGGGTCATCTTCTCACGATTGGCTTTAGGGTTGAGAGGAGCCTCAGTTAGGAGAACTGGGTGCTCTTCTGGGGCAACACGAAGCTCATTGTAGAAGGTGTGATGCCAAATCTTTTCCATGTCATCCCAGTTGCTCACAATACCATGCTCAATAGGGTATTTGAGAGTTAAAATACCACGCTTGGATTGAGCTTCATCACCAACATATGCATCTTTCTGGCCCATCCCAACCATCACACCAGTATGACGAGGACGACCTACAATGCTAGGGAACACAGCTCGTGGTGCATCATCTCCAGCAAATCCAGCCTAAAATGTAATATTACAGTCAGTTCTCTCAGATTTGCTGTTCAAAAGAGAGACGGGGAGAGAAGGCACAAAAATTGAGCAGTACCTCAACTAAGAAGTCAATAACAGCTTTGCATATTAAAAATCAAACCAAAATCCATACCAAAGAGAGGCCTCGATTAATACCTTAACCATTCCTGTCCCATTGTCGCACACGAGTGGCTGAATGTCCTCAGCATCTGCCATCTTCTACAACCTGCTGGATAAACTATGATCAGTCCGAAAAGTGCACAATATTCATCAACCAGAACAAGAATCCAATGAAGGAGTTCCCTTCTCTTTTTTCACCTTATCCTGTACATATCCACTAGAACATCATACAGATAAAACAACGCAATTGAGACATAACACAAGAACACACATGTCCACACACACAATGTTCGTTAGTATTTAGGTAGTTTGATTGAGAAAACATTTTCCGTTAGCCCACAAGAAAAGACACATGAAACTAATCAATGTAACAGAAATACAGATACCAAAAGATAGTCGTGCTGCAAATGCGTTACCATGGATTGGCCATTGTAATATGAAACTAAGCAGGACAATAACAAAGTATTATATAGTTCTTTGAATAATCTCCCCACGGCTATCAAATCTAAAGGAGGGAAAAGGATGTCACCCGAAAAAATAAACCCTCACAAAAAGCTATCATAGAAATAGCAATTTCCCAATAGATAACCCCACCTTATTGCAATCAACAATTACAATTTTTTTTTCCAAAGCAACAACAAAATGGATCAAACACTTCACAATAAAAAGCTAAAGTAAGACACCAACAAAGAAAAATGCATTCAACCAGACGATGGAAAAAGAAAAAAACAGACAAAGATCTAAAAAGGGTAAAAAAAAATTAATTCTTATCCTTAATTCAGACACAGTTACAATTGTCATGTAAGACAAACCTTATCAGACAGCATTGTGTCATTCCTTGTTCTTTGTTCTTGTTTTCATTTAACTAAACTTTCCTACCATTTCCATTTGACTGTTTTCTCATAAGCACAAAGATTGACAACGATAAACACAATGCCCATCCCTTCCTATGTGCTTTCATTTAGATCCAACACGTTTTCATCTTAAAACGTTAAAAAATATCGAAATTTAAGCCCAAAAACCAAATCTACATATTAAAAGAAAATCATACATATCCACATTTATGCAATCGATCACAATGCTAACAACACCTAATCAAAACTGAGAGGCAGACAAAGAAAAACGAAAAGAAAAGAGAGAAAGAGAAATGAACTCAAGCAATTCAATGAGAATTCGAAAATATAAGAAAGAGAGGCACAGATCTGAGCGACAACCGAACAAATCGACGAGAAAGAGATAGGGGAATTGACCTTTCGGAATGCTACGGAGAACGAAGGCGAGCGAGTGAGCGAGAGACAGAGAGAGAAACAGAGAGAGCTGTGTGCGTGAGAGAGAGACAGACAGAGGAGGGCGAAATGGGAATATGGGGAATATAAGAGGCTCTAGATGCGATGTAAACCGTTGGATTTTGGGGGTGGGTACAGTCCGGAATTAATCTGGACCGGAGGTGTGTGAGAGAGAGAGAACGCATCCTTGGGCTGGGCTGGCTTTCCTCGCTCAGAGTATCTAATTATGATTTTGATTTAATGGCTGGTGCCTCCTCTTGCTTCCGATTTCCTTGTTTTCTTTTAGTAATATTTGTTTTCATTTTGACATTTTTCTTTTAATTTAAAAAATTCTCATTAAAATTATTTAATAGAATATTCATCCGGATTCTCTTAGATTCGTGTTTAATAGTAATTACTATTTATGAATTTTTTTTATTTTTTTTTCCCGGAGTTTGGCTTGCCTTTGCTATTCAATAACCGGACATTTTCTGTTATTGAATATGGACCGTCAACACATTTCCAACCCTTAAGTGCATTTATATTAAAAAAAAAAAAGAAAGTGAATTTTAATTTTAATCGTTCATATTCAATAATAAAATATCCCGCTAACCATTTTGACAGAGCTACGTGTGTAGATATGTCCACCAGTGAATGGATTAATGATTACACAAAATCAAATGTTTTCAAAACTCATTGGCCTCATTTTTGAAATTTCAAAAAGCTTTATTGACTTAAGCATCAGAGCTATCTCCCGCCGGACACCCCCGGCAAGGATCTCTGATTTTTCTCTTTGTCCAAGCAGATCTCTGGGAATATACCCAGGAGCTTTCACTTTCGACACCTGGTGCTCATCATACCGGAAACTGTTCTAACATATATTATCCGACTAATCTATTTTTATCTTTCTTGTAAGATAAATGATTGTAAGTAGGATTTAATTAGTTGTATACTAAAATCAACGACACGTGATTGGAACTTGTAACAAGGTAACAACGACCAACTAAAATCAACGACGTTTAATAGTAAGTATAACATATAAAATATTAAAGAAATAAATAATGATAGAACTAAAAAGCAAAAGATTAAAAGTGATGAAAGAAAATAAAAGAACAGAAGAAAAAGAAAAAAAAGTGAGTTGTGCTTTAGTTTGAATTTTTTTAGGATTTTAAACATGCTATATCACCTTTTTTTGTGTTTTTTTTTTTTAAAAAAATCTAAACCCTCTTATGTCAAATGGCCTCTTTTCATTTTATGTTTCTTGAGACCTTTTGCCTTTCACCTTTTTTTTTCCTTTTTTTTTTTTTTTTTTTGGTTTGTTGGGGGGGAGGGGGGGAGCTTTTATAATTTAGGGGGCAGCAGCCTATTTGGCCTTACCATGGTGCCAGCCCAGGGATTGAAATCCCTTGTAATTGACTGTCTGAATTTACAGCCAATTGAGAGAGGATCCCAATAAAACCCACCAATCCAAGCAAGTTTCAAGCTGTCTGAGCAAGCAAACTCCATTGGAGCCCCCTCTCATTAGGGATTTGGCAAATTGTAATTCCGTGACCAAAACAGAATTGCGGCCTATCCGAATCCGAGGTGTGTTGATACCTTTATTATAAAATAGCAGTTTACTTGGGGCACGGTTTATTTTATTTTATTTCTAAGCTATGTAGGCACGGTTAGCTCTTCTGGTTTAAGTTCCCAACAAGCCCCTTGTTTTGTTGCCCTCATTTGTAATACAACGCACAAAATTAGAAGCATTTGAATCATAGCAATCGCATCTGGGCTTTCTGTTGAAATATGCCCCGCAACTTGTTTGATGCTGAAATTATTATCAGCCACTACTCAATCGCCTATTCCAACAGAAAATGGCGGAAAAATATGGACCAAATTCAAGTACCAATCCCTACTCATCCTTTAAGCTATAACTACAAATATTCTTTTATCAGCAAATATTTCATCTTCAATATTTCAAGGTATTGCTTTGTGTAAGAGCCATGATTCATTCAGTACTTTCCAGTTTTAGAGACCAAAAAGAAAAGACTAGTGAATATAAAAAACAGTCAAGAAGCCAACCTGATTAAAAGTTAAACCGGCAAGGTTCCAAATACTATGACAAACTGAGAGGAAACAGGCAAAAAGAAAAAGAAAAAAAACATATTATCCTCAGGATCTTCAAATGGGAGAGACTAATAAGTTGTCTGAATAGATGTGAAGTTCATATCTGACGAGAATGAAGCTCTTACAATCTTGAATTCATGCTGTCGAATCGAAATCTCGGTACCAAAGGGACCAACAAGAGGGAAGATGAGCAGTCTCTTTTACAGGAATGGGGGTAGTATCACCCATCTGCGTGGATACTTGGGTCTTCCGTCCTTGCCATCAAATAGCTGCAGATGACAAGGGGACAAATATAAGAAGCAATATTGATAAAAAAAGGAAAGATGTGAGGGATTCTACTTGAAGTTTCTCATTTCGCTGTCCTCGAAATTACTTTTACAAAAGACAGATAGAGTACAGATCAAGATATTCAGAAGTGAAAGGACTCTGAGAAACAGGTTGATGTCACCCCTAAATCTTGAGATCCACACAAATGGACTTTCCTCCCTGCCATCTACTTTAGATGGGCTAATCTTTGTTCTATAACCCTCAATATATATATATATTTTAATAATTGTAGCAGTACTAGGCTTGCCTTTCTGTCATTCTCCTTGTTTTTTTTAAGGGGGGCGCTCTATGATTGTCAAGAATGCAGATTAAGATCCAATGCAATAAAGAAACAGGATTCCACTGAATTCGAAAGTCTTAACAATTTCCTTATCAAAAAACTACTTTCATATCAAATCTGATTCACATTATCATAGGCATCCAAACGCATGCAGCCCCCCTCCCCAAACACACACAAAAAAGAAAAAAAAAAACATCACATAAATGTGCACTTATGTGTATAAACACAGGTACTAAATGTATATACTACACACATAACAGAATAATTTTACATGACATCATACAAGCATGATAAATATCCAAACGAAACCCATCTAATGCCTTCTCAAATATCTTATTTTCCTAATCTAGTCTATGCTCTACAGATGAAACTCCAAGGTACTTCCTAAATCCTACTCAAACACAATCTACATAGAAGTAATTTAAGTGGAGATATCATCAGAAAAAGGCAGTCCAACTTCTTATGAGGAATGCATGCAGTTATAGGCAGAAAAGAAGTTACTAAACAAAAAATAAAGAAAGTTACCTTCTTCAGGCGGCGGTGCTTTGCAAGGGCCCAATTGGTCATGATACCAGTAGCAACCACAAGAAAAGTAAATCCTGCAACAGTCTGAGTTGCAATGTTGAAGCCCAACCACTGATAAATCTCTGTTGTGTAATTTGCACATGTCACAATATTGAACAGAAAACCACGTGGAATTTGATACCCTCCATTCCCTTCAGGGCGGCGAAGATTCCTCAGCAAGAGATGGCAATAGAAGTTTGAGACTTGGCAAAGCAATCCAAATGCAAACCCGATCTTCATTTGGAGGTCACTAACAGGGGTGTAAAGTGGGTGGTTCATATAGTAAGCAATATAACAGCCAAAGGTCCAATAATATGCACAATTACGGAACACATTGGAGAGTGGTGAGGTTGCATGGCTGAACCGATGCACGAAAAATGTTTCCATAATTCGTTTGAAGTAGTGAAAACACCAGTAGTATAAAGCATACGTCTGAACTGGGAGGATGGTGCGCTCCTCTTTGTAGCCAAAATACTCGTAGACAGGGAAGTAGTAAAAGATGGGATAAAGGATCAAAGGACCCAGGTATTCAAAGAAGAAAAGTGTGCGATAGGAAACTTGTGGACCCAAGTCCTTGAACACTACAGTCAAATGGTCCAAGTTTCCATCGCAATAGTCCTTGAGACTTTTCTTATAATTAAGAACAATGGGCCTCTCCTTTGATCCCGGTTGGAGGGGAAGGGTTAACCTCTGTCTTGAAGGGTAGAACTTTCTGGCTGTTGATTTAAGACAAGCAAATTGGATTAATGAAATCGCCCGACATGCAAGGCTGTCAACAGACATGCAAATGCACTCACTCTTTTCTTTTTTGGGGCAAAAATAAAAATGGAACCAATTATAGAAGTACATTGGCAGTAAAAAATTTAAGTCCACTAGTGAAAAAGCCTAACATGATGAACTAGGAAAAGCCATGCCTCAATTCTAGAGACACTAGAAGTCTAGAAAAGATAAATGAGGCACGAAGACTATTTCTGATTTTGTTGACCAATCTTAGTGATCCCATGAACTTAGAAGTACACAGTTCTCACAGAAAGATCACATCCCAAAAGACATGGAAACAAATTGCAACTTACAGTACAAATATTTTCTTTTTAGCATGCATAAATTCACACCATATACAAATAATGGTGTCCCTGAAATCTGAAAACAACTTGGTCAAACAAACCTCCAACAAGACCTAGTGCTTTAACAGATAAAAATAAACAATGCTTTCTGCAATGCCAAAAATAAGGGTAAAAATAAAGTTCCTGAAATGCTGTGATTCTTGGATAAACAATAATTGAACAATATTCTATGTGTAGGTAGGGGGTGGGCACAGGCCGGATCGGGCCGAATATTGAGGATATCCAATACCCGACCCGAGCCTTCGGGTTTGGAAAATGCCTACCTGATACTCGATGTTACTAAACAGTAACCTATGGGTATCGAGTATAGCAGGGCTGGGCAGGGGCAGATCGGGAAGGGTTTCATGCGAAAAGTATGGTTTTATACCATATTTCATCTACGGGGGTCGGGTTGGAGCGAATCAAAACCCAAAATTTTAAAAACTATACCCGATACCCAACCCGACCAAGAAGGGCTTTCAAAAAAAGCACTTGTACCATGCAAAAAAAAACTAAAAAAACTATGCAGGCAGGGCGGGTTCCACGGGTGCGGGGGGTTTTGCCCACCCCTATGTGCAGGGGAGAACTATTTTAAGGGTAAACACAAATAAAATGTGTTAGCCTCTTAAAAATCATATTTTTATTAGCTTCATGCAGTTCAACAATCAAATCTGTGTTAAAAAAGTTATCACTAGAAAGGTTGTGCCTATGTGATGTAGACAATCAATAACCAAAGCTCTTATATTAGCTTTAAGCAGAAGGAAGCATCTCACTGGTTCTTAATAAGATAATTTCAAGAAAGGTAGAGTAAGCCTTTGCTACTATCTGGTGCTTGTCTGCAAGCCTCAAAGAACTCAAACTTTCCAATCTGGACCACTGCCTGGATTCCTACAATCCCATCCTTCAAGCCCTCTCCAAGATTCCCAAATAATCATATCCAGCCATCATTATATATTTCAAATTTGATACATCATGGGACCTTGGAATGGAACACTATTGCTATCAACTCAATTTTTGATGAGGCTTCAGCAAAGGAAATCTCAAAAATCCATATCTCCACAGATTCAAAGCTCCATTATATCTGGAATCCCTCTTGCTCTGGACGGTTCTCTACCAATTCAGCCTATCTCTCTATCATTGCTGCTAACTCTGCAGGTCCTGCGTCCCCAATCTCTACATCCTACTGGAAGGCCATCTGGAAACTCAACCTTACTGATAGGCTAAGGCTTTTTCTATGGAAAATTGTTGGAACATACTCCCAACCAAAGCTCATTTAAGCTCTATCATTCCATCTAATAGTCTCCAGGTTTGTCCTTTATGCAAAGCAGCGGAAGATTCTCTTCAACACTTGTTCTTCAACTGCAGCTTTGCAAGGATTATTTGGCGTAACTCCTTCTGGCCTCTGGATTCAACTACTCTAAATTTTTCTAACATGGTGGACTGGATTAACATTATTATCACTCATGGTCCTCTCCTAGGCATTCCTTCTGAAGATCACCATAAATTTCAAATCATTGCAGCGGTATCATGCAATCTTTTGTGGTTTCATCGTAATAAAGCGTATCATGATGGAACTTCCTTTGACATTCTCCAAGTCTCCAGAAGATGTTCCTTCACGCCTCTCCAAATACAACATCATGTAGGACCTGGTCAATCAAGGAGAAACCAAAGTCCACCTGCCCTCGAATTTTGGCAGCCATTTATAGAACTTTGGGTAACTTCCTTCAGAAATGAACACATTTAAGAACAGAAAAATTCAGTTTTCGTCCTCAAATCCACACTAAGACACCATTACTAGATCCACAAGTGGAAAGTAATACGTTGTGGGAAACTTGCCTCTCAAAAACGTAACTAAACTATTTCGCTAAACATTGATTAACTGATCAGCAAAGCATAATTGGCAGTTCAAGCTAAAAGTTTGCATAAAAAGGCTAACAACAAGGAAGCACATCCAGCACTTACTTCTCCGATGAATAGCCTCCTGCAGATCTGCTACCGTAGCCTGCAAAAACCACAAAGACATAAATAATCACAATTACTCCATTAAAACAAATATAGAAAAATTATGACGGAATAATAAACCCAAGAAAAAATAAATAAAAATTTGTTCATAATCATTTTAAGAAAATCCAATCTTCCACTAAAAATGGACCTAGCACCACTTTCTGACCCAGCTGAATTGAGTGTCTTCGATTTCTTTGAACCCCAGAACAGAAAAACTATATATCAAAAGACTAATTTCTTTTGGGTTTCCTTTCCTCCGGTTTTTCTCGGGAATCAAACAGAAATTTACATTAACTCGCACTATTTTTAGGAACAAACAAAACAAAAACAAAAACAAAAACAAAAACAAAAAAGAGAGAGAAAGGGAGAAGACAGAAAATAGTAAGAGAAAGAAAAAAGAAAAAAGAAAAACGTACGGAATCACTGAGCTCAAGGCCACCCTTAACAAGTTCTTTACCACTCCGTGAAACGACAGAGACCTTCATCTTTGAGCCGAAAGAGAGAGAGACCCACTTCACCAAATGGCCGAAGATTAGCGAACGAGTTTTTCAAAGATCATCCAATTCCAGGGGCTGAGCACCAAAGCAAGGATAAGGGAAACTTTATATGAGATCCCCCAAATGTGTAGGCCCTGATAATATTTAGAAATATTTATTGCAGAGCAATGGGTGGGTTTGAGAGATACATTAATGGCGTGTGGTTGGGGGTAGGGGAGCTAACTGTCTAGGCTGATGAACCACACTGGCCTTAATTTCTCTTCCGCGTTGGCTAACGAGGCTAGATTTGTTCGCTGCAGTACTAGGTACACCATCTTCTCTCACCTACTGTAAATTTTTCGTGGAGCATATTATTCGTTATACTATTAGCTATTTATATTATTAAAATGAATTTAAATGTCTTTAAAATTTTTTAAATATATAATTTATTTTATACAGTCAAATTTAATCAGTTGAGTTAATAGATATCGTTAATATGATACTTAAATAAGACATATATAATAATTTTATTAGTTTTTACGTGTAACACTTGTAGAATCTATTTAATCAGTGGACAAAATTTAATAATAGAAAGTAAATTATTTTTTGGCATACCTTAACCTTAGTAATATTTAAATTCATTTTGATACCACGTAAAGTTAATTACAAATCAAATAAACTACATGAACTGATTTTATATTTTTCTCTTAGTTTTAAAAAAAGAATAAGAAAAACTAATAATATAATTTCTTTTTTAAAAAATAATCTTTATAATAAGAACAAAATACAATTTATAAAAAAAAAAAAAAAAAAAGTATTTTGTGCTCAGTTTTTTGTAAATATTTTTGTCTCAAAGATTAAAAACAAAAAACAAACAAATTTTAACAAACATGAGTTATGACCTTATTACTCTCGAAATATTCAATATGTTTTGCTAATAAAAAGTTGCTATTGCATTGATGGATAAGGTTTCTAATTCCAACAATCAATACCAAGTAATAAAATTATGATAGTTGATTAATTGGTATTTGGCTCCATGATTATTGTCAAATGCATTGTGCAATTTTGGTATATATATATATATACTATATATATATTATATATATTATATATATATATATATATTTTCTGAGCATTTTTGTACTTCTATTTACTTTGGTTCGTAAGATTCTCATCATGATAACCAAACTTTAAACCTACAAGGCTACAACATTTGGGAGCCAAAGCCATGACTGGTAATTGAGTAAAAGGGTTGTAATGATTCGAAATTTTTGAGTTTTGATGTGATATAAAGTAAAAAAATTGTTGTAAATTTTTTATATGAAAAAGTAATTTTTTTTTTTGTTTAGTGAGTTTTTTTTTATTTAAATAATAATAAAAATGTTTGATGTGATATAAAAATAAAAAAAAAATGTTAAAAAGTATATGAATGAAATAAAAAATTATAATATTTTGATGTGGTTTTTTTTTAGCGTTTTAAAAAACTAAAATACAATTCTTTGTCAAACAGATTGTTATAAGAGTTTTTTTTTTTCCTTTTTGTAAGCACTAAAAAATGAATTTGGGATTCCCAACATTTTGGAGAGTGGCTTGTTTTTCTTCTTTCAAAATATAAATATTAACAAATAATTAAAAACATAAAAAATTATAAATTATTTTTATATTTATGTCATGTTAAAACATTTTTTTTTTTAAAAAAAAATCCTTATTCATTTATTTATTTGTAGTTTTGCTTCTTGGTTGCATGCCAACTACATTGCTCACCCCTAAACAAAAAAAAAGGAAAAAAAAGAAAAAAAAGACTACATTGCTCACCGAGCCTCACCCACATCCGACGCCATATTTAATGGTTGATCGATTAATCACGCCTATCCCCCAACTGTCCAATCCTCTTACTGATTTGGTATACATATCCTCAACCCTTAACTAATTGTTTTGTGAACTTAAATTCTTGATTTGACAATTACCAATAAAAAAAAAAAAAGTTGTTTTGACGTAAGAAAATTGAAAAAAGATCACATCTATTTTAAAGAAAATTGAGAGGAATCGGCTAGGCAAGTATGAAGGGCAATTTTGTAATTTCATGTTTTGTTTGGACAAAATTGCCCTTCCATTATGACTAACCAGAAAGGGTCATTTTCTAAGAAGATTACTCTATGAATCAGTAATCACTACTTACAAAAAAAAAATTAATAAAAAAAAAGTAATCACTAATCACAATTAATTGCAAACAACTTATTTTAGAGTAGCGCTGTTTGGTATTGTTTGTTGGAGTGCATGTTTCCTTATAGTTGTTCGATTCTTTGTAACTTTTTTTCCATTATTAAATAGAAAAACAAAAGTAATAATACCCAAGTTAAGTTAGGTATAGACTTAGGTATCTGAATGTACTCTAGAACCTAAAAATTGATAGAATGTTAATTCAGTAAGCAAACCAAACTCCTTTCTAGGTTTCCTTGGTCCATTCACTCTTTTTCTCTCCTGCTTCGGATTCACCCAAATCTCTAGTCAAAAAAAGAGTTGCCGATTGCTTTATATCATTAAAGAATGATATTGATGAGCATTATGGGGTGAAGGGGACTACAAATTTATTAGTCAAAGTTGGCCCATATCTAGCGTTAATCAGACAAATTCATCTGGCCTTAGAGAATCAGACTGGGAAACTTCTCCGTTATATGTAGTGGGCCACAATCCTCTCTGATCTTGAAGCCCAAGTAAAACCCGGGAAATGACGTCCTGTCCTATGTTTAGATTCCAATTAATACCAAGCGGAAACATTCAAACTTCCTGATGAATCTTGCTTCCAAACCAATACACGGGAAGTACACGGAAAGGTGCACAAGACACCGACCAAAAATCCGCTTTCAGTACGTGCAAGTTCTGATGTTAATTACTACAGTTGTCTGCACGTTCCGATTATACCTTCTTTTTTTCTTTTTAAGTGAAATTTTAGTCTTGTATTAAAAATCACAGTATACAGCATTAAGAGGTAACAGTATTACAAAGAAATACATATTCTTCCATCTAAATAACCTCAATAGCTTTTTTGAGTGCTGCTTTTGCCAAAAGATAGATTGCCATATTTGCTTCCTACTTTGTATGATCTTCAAATACATCACCTTTCAAAAGAATATTGTGTAGACCTAGATTTTTACAAAAAATTACGGCCTTCCATGCTGCAAATGCTTCCGCCACAATAGAATCAATGATATATTTTATTAGAGAGCTCATTGATGCCATTACTTGTCCCTCACAGTCACGAGCAATCATGCATACACCTATAATTTTGTTGGCCTTGTCAATAACCGCATTCAAATTAATTTTATACGCACCTTTGGGGGGAGCCAGCCACCAATTATAACTAATTAGGTTGTATTGTTTTGTCATTCCAGCTATTATCCTAAGTAGCGCAATAATAGAGTTGAGTCGAGCAAAAAATTAAAATACGAGTAACAAACTAACAAGAGTTTGAAGATTGATATTCTTTGATATCTTATTCCATCAAGCACACAACTTAATATAGCCTCAGAACTTGTCACAGCTAAGGATGTGCACTCTTCCTACGTGATAATGAATACCAACAAAAGATAAATAGATAACATTGATAATTAAATAATAAATAGATGACTTCCAAGACGTTATACATCTTAATGCCCATGAGGATAACATCCTTTTAGTCTGTTGTCCATCCCACCTAGAACTCTTCTTCGCTGGTGCTTGTCTTCTTAGAGTCCTACACACCCTTTCCCGCTATTGATATGTATCACCAAATTAGATAATTTGTTCGAACTCATGAACTCAAATTTGTTCAAGAACTATTTAATTAATTTATTTATTGCATATATAAAATAAATGTTGTGATTGTTTATTTTTTTTCTTCGTAAATTCATACTAATTATTAGATAATTAATTATTGTTAAAATTTTATTATTTAAGTTAATTAGACAAATCAACTTGAATCTTAAACAATTTAATCTCAAATCTATAAGTTTGTCTTATTGTATGTATATACAATAATTACACGCATATATACATACACACAAACTCACTCATATACACACATACACATAAATAATATATCTATATCAACACTCACAATTATAATTCAAGTTATTTTTATTACATTAAGAAGATAATTCATTTTTATCTTTGTTAATATTTAAGATGTTATTATTACAAAGTTAAAACTAAAAAAAATAAAATTATACAAATTTATGCGATTTTATACGAGTCAAACTGAGTTTATACGAGTTCAACTCGTTTAATACATAAATTTTTAAATTTGTTTAAACTCTATTTTTTAATAAATAAACCGAACTTAAGCAAAGTCCGAACATAGAGAGGCTATGTTCATTTTCAGCCCTAGCTCTAAGTACGACTACAAACAAACAATACTTCAGGAGTGTGTGAGAGTTGCAATGCAGAAGATTACAGACCCGCTCCCCAAGCCCCGACAGTTGACGGTTGACTCAAGTAAATGCTGATTTTAAACGACCGGGGGCCAAACCCCGTAGGCCCTTCCATGAAGCTTCGGTACGCCAGCTAATCTAAGTAATCCCCAAAGTTTCCCGTCTTTTATGCCTATAAGAGCATTAGCAGCAGCTTCCCTTAAGCCTTTCTTTAATGTAGGGAACAAAACCATTTTTTAGTTCTCTAGTTAAATGCACTCCACAGCAGCTTCCCTTCATCTTTCCCTACATGAATTAAATATTATTTAAATTAAATGCTAGAAGAAAGAGAGAGGAAAGAGAAATCATTTAAATATTATTTTAAACAAATGGTAGAGGAGAGATAAAGTTTTTTATATTTTAATAATGCTAAGGGAACCACTTTTTGTTCCCTAGATGAAGGGAACCAAAAGTGGTTCCCTTGGTGTTTCTATTGTTTAAAGAACACTTAGGGAAGCTGCTGCAGGGATTTTTTTGTGTTTTTTTAACAGTTTTCCCTACACTAAGGAAGGGAATGGAGTTTAAGGGAAGCTGCTGCTAATGCTCTAAAAGGGATCCAAACGCACTCCTGTCTTGTCAGATTGCTTCGATCTTCTCTTTTTTCCCATTCTTTCAGAATTCTGCCTCCTGCATTCAAGCAAGTGCACCACACATTGACATCAACTTCCTCATCGACAGGCAACACAACCAGGGTAACGTAGTTTTTTGAATTTATATGATTGGCTATTACACGCTTTATGATGTACCTTAATCTTTTGCATTTCTCTCTTTTGCTGCTCTAGTGAAATTACATTTGTTGTTCATTTATCAAAGCTGCATATGATTATGTACTGATCATGATTGTATCCAAGGAGTGTTATTGCTAGAGTGCTTTTTAATGCTTCCAGAGAAATCACATGTTCAAAGATGCAAATTACTTAGCTCTAGCAATGCAACACTACTTTTCCCTGATGATACAGTTGTGCAAACCAAGACCCAAGATGAAATGATGAGCAATTTTTCAACATCAAATCTTTTTCTTACATGCAGGTATCAATTTACTCACAATGCCTCAAGAAGTCATCAGCACGACAATTATAAAGAAAACACACACTAAACACCCGGAGCATGAGCATGAGCTTGAGCTAAAAAATTATCAAAAGCCATACATGTGTGATGGATGCAAGGAGCATGGTTATGGATCAAGATATAGATGTGAGCTTTGCGACTTTGATCTCCATGAGGAATTCATGTTCACCTCCCCCAAAACTTACCATGAGTTCTTTAAGGAAACCACCTTCAAATTCTACAATCAACCACCAGGAAAATGCTGTATGAGAAACTGTGACGACTGCAAAAGGTATTGTGATGCATGTGGAAAGGCTATAAATGGCTTTGTTTATCACTGTGAAGCAAAGGGCTGGGATTTACATCCGTGTTGTCGCAACCTCAAAAACAAAATTTACATTGATGGTGAGAAGTTCTGGCTTAGCGATAAGGCGTCAAAGAAATGCTTATGGTGCAAGAAGAAGAAGCTTCCAAATAGTGTCAAGGGCATCCCAGGCTGGTCTTACATGTCAAAGAGTGAGAATTACCATTTTCATGTGTATTGCGCAATGGAAATGGTCCTTGAGAGCTGGAACAACAGGCCTAAAGATTACAATAACTGTTTGGCATTGGAGAACTTGGAGCTACCACTTCAACCTAATTCAAGTCGAAGTAATGGAAAAGGTAGCAAGTATTTGCGGATAGTGAAGCTGTTCCTTAGGACTATTGTAAGCATTCTTTTAGGGGATCCCACCATAACTTTGGCTTGCCTCCTTGTGGAACTGGTGTCTAAGTGATCCTCAGGGTACTGCAGCTAGTGCTCAAGATATTAGAAAGGATTTGTATCTTCTGTTTTTAATGAGCTTGTTTGATGTTGCTTGGGCTTTAGGAAAATTTCATTGACTGTAATGTTTTTCTGGACACAAATATACTAGGTGTCTAAGTCCTCAGGGTACTGCAGCTAGTGCCCAAGATATTAGAAAGGATTTGTATCTTCTGTTTTTAATTGGGTTGTTTGATGTTTCTTGGGCTTTAGGAAAATTAAATTGATTGTAATGTTTTTCTGGACACATATATACTATCCTGCCTTTAGTTAATTTTTGCTTAGTTGGTATTCTTCTCCTTTTATGTTGTAACCTCTTTGCCTGCTACTTTTTGATTCTTCCTACTCCTATTCCTTACTGATTCTTCTTGCTGGTTATACCTTATCCATCTACTTTTTCTGCTGTCATTGCAATTTGCGGCTCTTCAGAAGTCTCAATAGCTGCTAAAATTGGTTTGTTGCAGTCTCCTACAGGCTAGGGAAGCCTACACTGTGTTTTGATGATTACACTTCCCTCTCACCATTGAGTCAATCTTTCTTGTTAGACGTGGTCATTGGTCGAGCGTATTACCCCTCGGATAAAAGCCGCCGCCTTTGTTTTCCTTCTTATCCTAGTGTATGTTTTCATATGTTCATGGTGTTATGCAATCTTTTTTTTCTGCTGCTTTATTACTGTTACTGTTGGACAGATTAGTTTTACGGTTTAATAATCAAGTTTCTGAAGTTGGTTTTTGGCTTTCTCAATGACTTCAAAGTTTATCAACTTGGTCGCATTAGATTGTCATTCACGATTCTTGTATATAGATGGCTGCATGTTTAGCTGAATTATGATTCAAAGTTATTTCTCTTAAGGTTCTCACATTACATTAAGACAAAGCTGTGAACCCCAGGTTGCAATATTTAACTTATTTTCTTTTTTGGATAGCATTAACAGAAAATATATCAACCCTTAGCTGCTCCAGTTCCAAAACTCAATGAAAACATAAAGTACAAACAAGAGATCTGATTTCAAGCTCTACCCCAAAAAAAAAAAATGTAATAACGGTGAAGGAGAAAATATGTTGGGTGCCATACCTCAGACCAGTATAGTTAGAGCTCACGACCATAGGGCTTTGCTCCTGAAATTTCGAGGAACAAGTGAACACAACCAATATAATTTCATCATAAGCATCTCCATTAAATAGAGTTTAAGTTTTGTATCAAACCTCACTGGGCAACTTTACAAATATCCTCATACTCAATAGCTTTAAGCACTCTACCAATATAAGCACCCTTCTCTATCTGCACCTTTGCACAGAACTTGTCCGTGTCCACACCCAACAACTTGGCAGTCGCTCCCCTATACGCCCCATTCACTATCCTCACGAGTCCCCCAATCTGCGGAATCACCGTCTCAAGCTCCGCCTGATCCACCCTCAGCACGTGCTTGCTCTCAAGCATTTCAATCTCCCCAACGTACTTATCGATCACTTTCCTCACCACGCCCTTTTGCTTATAGTAGCCTTTCTCGGCCAACGCTTTGCTCATCACCTTCACAACGATCCCTTCGCACAACCAATAGTCCTTTCGGTTAATCCGCTCCTTCTTCATCAACTCCTCCCACATCAACTCCTCCAAAGCCGATTTACTCTTCGCGGATTGATTTCTCTTCTCGTTCTTATCGTTCTCCACCTCATCGAACAGCAATTTCGAGCTCTCCCCCAGCTCTTTCGGTTTCGGTTTCGCCGACGAGCCGAGCGCGAAACCGACTTTAACTTCGGCCTCCGATTTCAATTCCTTTACCGGCTCAGAGGCCGCCTGAGACTCGGCCTCGAGGGGCACGAACAGCTCGGCGGCCCGCTCGATCTGCTTCTGAATCTCGCGCTCTTGCTTCTCCTCCTCGACCAAATCGGCCTTGATTCGCTTGTTCTTCATCCTCTCCTTGAAGAGCGTCTCGGAGTCTCGGTCGATGTAGGTGATAAACCAACCCTTCGGGGTCTCCTCAACCTTGCACTTGCCGGTGCGGCCGAGGTACTTGACGAACTCGGTGAGCGTGGCCCACTCGGTGGAGTTCATGTGGACGTGGTGGCGGTCGTTGATGTACTCGTTGTAGACGACGGTGGCGGCCACGCGGCTGAAGCGGTGGCTACGCTTCATGTGCTCGAGGAATAAGTTTTCGAACTCCTCAGAGTAGCCCTCAACGATTCGCGTGGGGTTCTGGCCGAAGATCTGCATCTGGCGCTGGTGGCTCTCGCTCATGCAGTGGCACTTGAAGCCGTTCTCGTCGCGGCACTGCTTCTGGCACATCTGGCAGTACCACCGCAGCTTCTGGAGCCCCTTCGCTTTGATCCGGTTCGCGATCGCCTTCGGCGTCAAAAACTCGTTCTTCCCCATCGCTCAAAATATTCTCCACCAAGAGGTTTGCGGTCGTTGCAGTTGGTTTTGGATTGGAGGGCGAGAGTTGCAGAGATTGTAATGGATCCCTTTCCTCAATTGATTGACCCCGGAATCCCTGATATCCTGATTTATTTTTCTAATCAAATAAAAGTGGAAGCGTGCGAGACGATGGGCCTAGAATGGAAGATGTCGCTCCGTTGGGCCCAATAGTTAGTTTTGGGCTTTTGCGCATGGAAGTGAGAATCACCAGCCCAGATAAAGAGAAATGAACAAAAGCAATTCAATGAGAATTCGAAAATCTAAGAAAGAGAGGCACAGATCTGTGCGATAACCGAACAGATCGACGAGAAAGAGGTAGGGGAATTGACCTTCCAGAATGTAACGGAGAATGAAGGCGAGCGAGAGAGACTAATCTGGACTGGAGGGCGAAATGGGAATATGGGGAATATAAGAGGCGCGAGATGCGATGTAAACCGTTGGATTTTGAGGGTGGGTACAGTCCAGAATTAATCTGGACTGGAGGTGTGTGAGAGAGAGAGAACGCGTCCATTGGGCTGGGCTGGCTTTCCTCGCTCAGAGTATCTAATTATGATTATTTATTTATTTTTATATATATAGATATCTAAATTCTAATTATGATTTTGATTTAATGACTGGTGCCCCTCGTCTTGCTTCCCATCTCCTTGTTTTCTAGTAGTAATATTTGTTTTCATTTTGACCTTTTGTTTTTCTTTTAATTTTAAAAGATAATTATTAAAATTTAAGAAAATTTATTTAATAGAATATTCATCCGGATTATCTTAGATTCGTGTTTAATAGTAACTAGCAATGAACGGGCTGTTTTTAGGGTTAAACACTTTTTTGGTCCACGTGGTTTACCCGATTATCAAACAGCTACTTCGTTTTTGAAATGTATCACAGGTGGTACCTGTAATTAACATAATTACCAAGTTAGTATTTTCGTCAAGATTTCGTTCAAAAATTAACGAAGCGCCATGTTACCACCAATTAAAATGCGACACGTATCCAGTTGATTAAATTTAAACGCCACATCAGCCAAAAAATAATAAAATAATAAAACAAAAAAAAAACTTAAAAAATCCTAATTTTTTTTTAAAAATAGACAGTGGGGTGGGCGGCCACTCCATTTTGGTCAAGAGGGTGGCTCGAGCCACCCCTATGGCCGGTTGGGGGGTGCGAAACCACCCCAAGGCCCTTGGGGGGTGGTTCGGCCACCCCCCAAATTGCAAAAGAGGATGGCCGAAACCACCCCCAAAAGTCCAAGGGGGGTGACTCGGCCACTCCCAGACCGGCCATAAGGGGTGGCTCAAGCCACCCCCTTGGCCAAAATGGGGGTGGTCGGCCACCCCTACTGTTTTTTTTTTTTTTAATAAAAAAGTTTAAGATTTTTTGTTTTAAATTTTTATTATTTATTATTTTTTGGCTGATGTAACGTTCAAAATTTGGTCAATTGGAGACGTTGTCGCATTTTAATTGGTGGTGACGTGGCGCTCTGTTAATTTTTGGACGGAATCTTGACAGAAGTACTAACTTGGTAATTATGTTAATTACAAGTATCATATGTGATACGTTTCAAAAACGAGGTAACTGTTTGATAATCGGGTAAGCACAGGGACCAAAAAAGGTGTTTAACCCCCTGTTTTTAAAAGTTTTTTTTTTTTTAGATTTTAATTAGAAAAAAAATTCTTCATAGTCAATTTTTTTTTTTTTTTTAAAAAAACTAAATTTCATTAAAATTAAACTATGACAAATTATTTGCATAAAATATATGCAATTTACTAAATATTTATGCACCAATTTTGTGAAAGCTATGATACAATTAAACTATCTTTCTGCACTCTGTAAAGATGATTCTATGTCTTTCTTTTAAACACTATAGAAAAAAAAAAAAAAAAAAAATAGAACAACAACGATCTAATAATTTTAACTATCTACATGATATCATTTTGCAAAGTCATCATAACAACTTGTCGACATTTTAACACTTCTAAAATGCTAATTTGTAAAACTTGTAGACAACCTAGGGCTACATTCTCTTATGATTCTCCTTTAAAAAGAATAAGAATAATAATGGAAATGAAAAAAAAAAAAGTGAAGGAAAGAAAGGGGTAGTAGGATGAAAATAATAATCAATCACAACCACTTGGTCCACCTTCTATCAATGATTTGAAATTGGAATAATAATGTAAGTTTTTTTTTTTAAAAAAAAAAAAATAACATGTACACATTGAGTGTTTATTATATCAAAGTGCAATATCACGCCTGCTGGCTTCGGCCGATCAGGCTATGCTCCTATTGGATTGAGGAGAGGTAAAGTTATACATAGCAAGTAAAGCAACTTTTGCAATTTGACGTTTATATCCATATCCCGTCACATGGTGAGACTACTCCGCTCATTCGTGAGTGTTTATGAGGGAGGAGTTATGAAGCTTGTCTCCATACTCATCCCTTCCCAATATTCTTTCCTCCTTTTTACTTATTTTCTTGCTTTTTCTTTCTATTTTTCTTTGGGTTTTCACTATATCAGCTTTGTCCAGCCTTAGTAATGACGTTTCCATCTCCTCTCTATCATTGATCCACCGTTCACTGCCCTATCTCCGTCCAGTGGCCACCCACCACCGCTTTTTTTTTTATAAACGAATAAGGGAAAGGGTTACAAGGGAGGATCTTTCCCACTCCTGATCCGTAGGGAAGAGAAAATGGGAGATCCTATACCCACCACCGCTTTAAGCCTATGTGTTTTGGTTTTCTATTGTGTTGTACTCTTCCTATTTTGTTTTCCTATGAATTCTTATTGTTGTTTTTTTTTGTGGGATTTTGTCTCTTTGCTATGTTGTTGTTGTTGTTTTTTTTTGTTTTTTTTTGTGGAGACTTTTCCTTCCGACTCTAGTTTGACAGTTTTGTTTGCAGTGATGTGGTTGCTCGTAGGTGACTTCGATCTAGCCTTTTGCGGTGCCAGTTTGTTGTGCTTGCAAGGATTCCTGAAGGGTTACCCATTTTGGAGCCCTTTGCTTTGCCTTTAGTTGTAGTTATTTGTTCTCGCTTTAGTTTTTTTTTTTTTATGAGCTGAGTCGTTTTTTTGATCTATTTTCGCAGGTTATTTTGTTACTTTGTTTTAGCATTGTCTTTTGGTTGGTTAGGAGTTTTTGTTTTGGTTGCCCACACTTTTTGTGTTTTATCACGTTGTAATTCCCCTTTTCCCCTCTAAATAATTAAAAAAAATTAATTACAAAATTGCCCCTAAATTTTGCTGGACCGGCTCCCCTCCAGTTGCTTTGAACCGGAGAGGATCCGTTTCCCATTTTGACACTTTTTCTTTCGGATTCTTTAAACGCCTCCATGCAATATGCATTACAGACTCGCAGTTGTGCACTACTCTCTCAGTGGAAAAGTAGGTGAATTTGTTGTGCACTACTCACGAATCGGGATACCAAAACTGTGGCTTAGGGAGCTTAGCCCAGTAGAAGCTGTGGCTTTTGAGCCGCTGTTCAAGCTGCAAACTTGGCTGGCATTGGTAATGATAAAGTTCAACACACTGTGCTCTTCGACGTGACCCCTCTCCCTTCGGCTGGAGATTTCTGTTGCGATCCCCGAAGCGTTTACCAGCTAAAACTGTACGTCCTAGTAGATGAAGCAAATTCAAAGCTGCAAAATTTTCTTTTCGCTGGTAAATGATTTGGCAAATTCTTTACCGTTCATTTTTAAATAAACGGTATAGTCACAGACTCACAGATTTGAAGTATTGATACAGTGCAATACCCGCAGGTTAGAGGGCTTCTCAATCCATTTTGAACCTTTCAGCGCCGTTCACTCAGTGTCTTCGTCTACTTCATTTCCGTTATCTCCCAGACGTCGAGGATGACCTCCAAAGGAGAGAGCCAGTGATAAGGATTGAATAGAAATAGATAATGATCTTTTTTTGAGTCGAAGAGATTACTAGTAAATCTAATTTGGATCGGAGATAACCTGCAAAACAAATATCTAATTACAATTCTCAATAATCATTCATTTTCTAGACACCTTGTCTTATACTACTCTTACTAAAGAAAACCACCTACGTAACTAAAAGATAACTACCACGTACAAACATGCAACACAAAGGCTAAAGCCTAAAGATAACAACTACCACTAATACTAACGGTGACACTAACAACTACCCATGTCCATCGCTACCCATCAACTTCATGTGACCCCTTAGAATATGTGCTTCCTCCTATACCCATTAACTTCATGCGACCCCTTAGAATATGTGCTACCTCCTATTGTGACTGGTTCTTATACACTTAATGGAATAATTGTTAGGTTATTAGAGAATTTATACTTTTTAGATTTGAAAGGGACCTAAAATATTTACAAACACAAGCACAAATACAAAGTTTAAGATTAATTTTACTTTTCATCTTTATTAATTGAAGGTCTGTAAATAATAATACAATGGAAAGATAAAAATACAAAACGAACATCTAACAATTAGAGATAACTCTCCATATTTAATTAAACTATTCTACTATTTTAAGATAAGGTACTGCAAGGATAATTTCAACAACTTTATGAGATACGTGCTTATGAGTGGTCTCCGGTCATGCCAACGTCTTCAATTTGTCGTAGAATTCTACTTTCATAACATAGACATATATTATACATTAATAATATTTCAAATCATATGTATCAGAAAAACTATTAGGATAATTTATATTAACCGTAAAAATAAAATTTGACTTGAAATATAAAATCCTGTGTCTTTTCTTTTTTATTCTCCTCGTTTGAAATATTAATTAATTGCTTTTTTTTTTTTAATTCACAACATCATCTCAAAATTTGAGTTGAGATCAAGGTTTTTTTTTTTTAATTTTTTTTAATTTTTTAATCACAAATGTTTATTTATGTACTCAACTTTTAGCTAATAGGAAAGGATTTACCTCTCTTTTCCTTTCACTCTAAATATTCAAACTCCGTCTGTATTGACATAAAAGATTTTTAAAAAATTTTTTATATTTTTTTTAATGTTTGGTTCGATGATAAATAATAGTCAACCGAAAACATTTTTAGTTTGACGAAAAAAATTTATTTAATTTTTGTAAAAATGTTCTTTTTTAAAGCCATAATTTATGTTTCGAGTTTGAGCTTCTCATTTTCAAATCGTCGGAACATGCAGGAACTTAATTTTTTAATTAAAAATATATTTATATAATATTTTAATGTTGTGAATAAAAATTGATTTTTTAGGTTAATATTTTTTAATGAAAATATAAAATTATTTGTGATTTTTTGTATGTGTCAAACACCGGAAAAGGTTTTCAATGGAAAACATTTTAAAAAAATTAATTTTTCTAACAAAGAAGCCTTAATTTAATAATTTTTTTAAAGCTAACTCAAACCATGCTTCTAATATTTTGTTCAAGCTGTTCCTTTAATTGAATTAACTTTGCTTTTGTTCACCATTTAAATAAAGCCACGAAACGGCAAAAATTACACACCCAGGGCCAGCGTCAAAAAGGAAAAGGGATAAAGCAACCTCCGTATTTGCTTTAGGAAGGAATGGAAGACACTTCAGAGGCAACTTTTTCAAATTATTCAACCAATATACTTTAGTAGGATAACAATTCTTTAATAAGATTCGGTTATCTTTTTTTTTTTTTTTTTTTTTTTAATCTTCTTTTTTGTAGCTTTTACATACTCTGTCTACTTCTTGAGCAAGGAAACAAAGTCAATAAAATGACCATCTTCAACCTGTCATCCACTCCCGTTTCGTGATCGTTCCGGACTCAAGAGTCTTTCTTCATCTACTTAATTTCTGTTATCTTCCAGACGTCGAGAATGGCCGGCGAAGGAGAGTGGCCAGCGATAGGGATTGATCTGGGGACCACGTACTCGTGCGTGGCAGTGTGGCAACATGATCGAGTAGAGATCATAGTGAACGAGCAGGGCAACAGGACGACGCCGTCTTATGTTGCCTTTACTGACAAAGAGCGCTTGGTTGGTGAAGCAGCCAAGAACCAGGTCGCTAGGAACCCCGCTAACTCAGTCTTTGGTTATCTCTCACCCTCTTTTTTTCCTTTTTCTTTCCTTCTCTTTCTTTTTTCTATATGAAACTACAGTTTTTTTTCTTTTTTGAAAAAAAAAAAAAACTAGGCTATTGTCAATGGCGCCAATGTATCGTGGATGTTTAGGATTTTAATTGATGAAATTAGAAGTCTATTTCTTCATCAGGTTTAATCAACCAAATAGAAATTTCGACTAGATAACAAAGGGGTTTTTCAAAACTCAATTAAATATAGGGTTTTTCTTGAAACTCAAAAATTAAAAGATGAAGAGTTGAAAGGTGATTAGTTATAAATCTGGAGGTTCAATTTTAATTCAAGACTCAAGCAATAGCTGATAGAGATTCATGAAATGCATTTTGATGTGATCCTAAGAATTAGGGATCCTATCTAGATAATATTGGTAGTAAGATAATATTAGTAATAGAATAAATCTTTTATCTGCTGAGAAGAGATATATTAGAATAAGTAGTAGTGTAGTAATAAACAACTCTCAAGTTGTTGTGATAAACTCCAATGAGAGTTGGAAGGGAATAAGTCTATCTGCGATAAATTCCCAATCTATTTAAATTGCTGTATTATTTAAGAAAGTTAGTAGATGAATAAAGGTAATGTTGTAGATTATTGTTTGGTATAATACAGTATTTGTAATTGGGAGTTCTTGACTCACTCGAAGTAGTCATTAGAGGTGATGGCTCCCTCGAATGAGCTCATCTATCATTTTTTTGTTTTTTGACTAATTAGTTCGCATCACATTTGAAGCGATTTCTTAAGAAATATTAAAAAATGGATTTTTTTTTAATGATTATTTATCGTATAAATAATAACAAATAAAATAAACTTGCAAGCCATCATCTGCTGGTATTGATTCAACTGGTTCAACATCTCAATAATACGTGGAGGGTACTCATCCCATGTGTGTTCTTTTTGGGTCGTGCCAAATATTCAGGTCACTGATTATAGCCAGGAATTAGACCTTTTTGGATGTTGATGCGCATTATTTATTTACATGTAGCCTTGTATTAAACACATTTTTTCGTAATTTTTTGTGCTACCATTTATAACATTGAAGATCAGAGCCACTCACTCTTGTCATCAATGGGTTAATGGCAGTAGATTGAATCATCTTATCATTTTTCTCTTATTTAATTATTTTGTAGATGCAAAGCGATTGATTGGTAGGAGATTTAGTGATTCCTTAGTTCAGAACGATATCAACCTCTGGCCATTCAAGGTTATTGAAGGTCTTACTGACAAGCCTATGATTGTGGTCACTTATAAGGATGAAGAGAAGCATTTTGTTGCGGAAGAAATTTCATCTATGGTCATAAAAAAGATGCGTGAGATTGCAGAAGCCTACCTTGGCACAATTGTGAAGAATGCTATAATCACTGTCCCGGCCTACTTCAATGACTCACAGCGTAAGGCCACAAAGGATGCTGGAGGCATTGCAGGACTCAATGTCATAAGGATAATCAATGAACCAACGGCCGCGGCCATTGGTTATGGTCTTGACAAGGTGGGCATTGGTAAGATAAATGTGTTGATCTTTGATCTGGGGGGTGGTACTGCAGATGTCTCACTACTTACCATTGATGAGGGTACTTTTGAAGTGAAGGCTGTTGCGGGAGACACTCACCTCGGAGGTGAGGACTTTGACAACAGAATGTTAAAGTACTTCGTTGAAATATTTAAGAGGCATCACAAGGAGGACATTAGTGGAAATGCCAGAGCTTTGAGGAGGTTGAGAACTGCTTGTGAGAGAGCCAAGAGAATTCTTTCTTCTGCAGTTGAGACTACCATTGAAGTTGATTCTTTATATAATGGTATTGATTTCTTCTCAAATATTACTCGTGCGAGATTTGCGGAACTCAATATGGACTTGTTCAAGAAGTCTATTGAGCTTGTGGAGAAGTGCTTGACTGATGCTAAGATGGATAAAAGAGGAGTCCATGATGTCGTTCTTAAATACCAGCCATGTTTGCAGCTTGAATAGCGGCTCCATAAGCCACAGCTTCATCTGGATTGATGTCTTATTAAGCTGCTTTCCATCAAAGAAGTCTTTGCAACAACTGTTGCACATGGGAATTCTGGAAGAACCACCG
>FXXK01000367.1:0-10815 GCA_900184695.1 Betula pendula
AGATTAGATCTAAAAAATTACACAATGGCGTGCAACAACAATATATTCAAGTCTGTACACATCTCATACATTAACGATCAAATCTATTCAATTTTTTTTCTTGGATTAAAACGATCAAATATTTAATTCCAAAGCACACATACCCCAGCCTCTCCTTGAATGGGGTTCGAACAGAATCCGCTATTCGACTCGCCATTTTTCTGCAGCCATAGCCAGAACATTCAAATTGATTAAAATATAACCTTCATCTACCAGTTTTCAACAGTTGGATGGATGACTCCACAAGAATCGTGGCGTGAATTATGTCGATGATTTATATGAATGCAAATCTTAACTCACAAATTAGGGTACAGTACAACTAGATCAACGCAACCTACTTTATATACAATTATTCAGTGATATACGTTTGGATTTTCTCAAGGGCAATGATCACGCGAGTGTTCTTTTATTGGGTGAGTTGAAATCAACTTTTACATGGCAGGCAACAATGGCCCAATAACAACGGTACGCCTCATCTGTCACAACTCATGAGATGACAGCAATTGTACGACCATGGAAAGCAGCACAACATGAGACAATAAATAGCCTGCATTATGCGCCACTTTGATTAAACTCTCTGAAGTCATAAACTCAACGGTTCACAAAATAGAGCAGTAACCATATAAGTAAGCCATTGCAAGAATACTACTTGTTTTCTGAAGTATATTCTACACAATTATACTGAGAGAATAAGTCAGGGTTCTTAAACGCATATCATGAATACCAATAATTCGTGTCCAAAATATAGGAAGATTTAATCATAATTTAACCATGGTGGAGATGTAGTAAAAAGCTTAACCCAGTCACATTAATCTGTGGGGTTTATATATAAACTCATAAATTTAACGGAATTACAGCCAGATTATCAGAACATTAAAAATTCCTAGAATTTCTTTCACACCAGTTAACAGAGGAATCAAAAGGAGTTCATATTTTTAAGGGTTCAATGACTGGAAAAAAAAAGGAAAGAAAGAAATGCATCTTGTTAGTAGGATGGCAGAGGTAGGTGAATTTAGAGCATACATCAAAGAAAGGGAACCAAACGATGTTCTTTCGCCACATGGAACAAAGACAACAGATAGCAGCTTAATGAGGAGGTTATCATTGAAGGCGCTACAGCACAAGAGCGGGAGGATGATATGAATTGTGTCCAGAGTTGAATTACACGACTATTAAAATCCTCCAAGTAGTCCATACTGTTTTCCTGTTTGCTGTCCACTGGCATCGGTTAAGGTGCGTTATGGATAACAGTTATGGCAGAGTGACCTTAATGAAGTTCTCATATTAAAAGATCCTTTTCTGCAAGTTCATAAATTGTGATTGTTCCCGGAACTCAAGGATACGATTGGAGCAATATCCCAAAAGAAATGGGATTGGTCAGAGCCTTTGCATAAGATGCGCGTGGGGCGGGCAGTGATTGTCAGATTATGAAGGATGCATCCTGAAGATACCTTGAAGCTTGCCTTATCTTGATATATGAGCCCTTGGCGCACAGGAGAAAAATGAGGTGCTTTAACCACCAAGTTACAGACTTATAAAATCATAAACATTTTTTTCATTTGTTAAATTAAACTGCCACTCATCTCAAAAATTGCAACTAGCACTTGAAGAAGCTCTATCGTAATTCAACCACATTATCTTCCTTATAGGAGGTTAAAGGGAAGAGGAGGGATGGGGTATAGGCCATAGTCGCAATGCTAATCTATCTACGAATTCACTACAACTGGTGATACACGCGTTAAAGTAGCTCTGATATAAAAATATACCATAAGACTTCTGGCACCTCCTAATTTTGCCATAAAAACATATTCTCTCAAAAGTAGGTTTCTTCATTAACAAAGCCCTATCCGCAATTACCTTCTAACTTGATGATACGATTG
Source organism: Betula pendula (assembly GCA_900184695.1). Lineage (NCBI taxonomy): Eukaryota > Viridiplantae > Streptophyta > Magnoliopsida > Fagales > Betulaceae > Betula > Betula pendula. The sequence goes on from FXXK01000367.1 coordinate 1,920, forward strand.
AAGACGACATTGAAAACACTAAGGTAGTTCTAATTCAAGAAAGTTCCTAACTAGATTACTCTGTACTCTAGACTTCTACCAAACATAACTTAAGCAATGCTTTGCCAACACTGGCTACCTTCTGAATCTAACGTCACTAGCAGGAGACAGGTGGGAGAGCCTCCCAAATTTATTCTATTCTAAGCTTCTTACCTTGAAAACATACATCACATCACTAACCCATCCGGAGAGATTGACCGTTTTAGGCATATACTGACAATCAAGTAAGGACAATTACAATGACAATTATTGTATTACAGGCCCTTAATTCAGGGTTAAAGAAGTTCACTTGACTGCCATATACAATAATTATGAAATCTCAGAAGCAGAATTACTATATGTATACTATTTTGATAAGTGAAATCTCAGAAGCAGAATATTAAAAATAATTTTTCAAATAACATAATTCTGCCTGGCAGTCTACCTCATCTTTGGGAATTTTTTCTTCTGTAACCCCATTCTCCTTGCCAACTTCAGAGCTGTTTCCACACCTTCCGCACCATGTCATGGATAGTACCAATCTCATAGCCAAAGACTGTTCCGCAGACGCTCAGTCAAAATATTGGAAATTTATCGTTGTAGAAGGCTCGGAGAGCTGACGGGTGAGCCTTTCCTGCCTCGTTCTTGTAATGCTTTCATGATCTTTGGGTGACCATGTCCCTACAGCAGTGAAGCTGTGAAGTTGAATACCGAGAAAGTAGATAATAAATCAATAGTAAATTGTAAGACATATGGTCACAGAGGACAAAATCCTGCTTAAGTACTATAAATTTCATAAGCTCCTTTACCTGGCTTTGCAGTTCTATTCAGGGGTAGAAACGATAAAACCCGCTGCCAGTTTCTTGAAAAATAGCATAAAAAGTAGGACAATAGAAACAAAGTACGAAAATGATACTGTCATGGATTGTTTAACAGAAACGTTTCCATGTTTTCAACTTTAGAAATGGCTTTTGGCAAGGAAAAAATCCATGCATCCGATAAGTTCACAGAGGCATATGAAAACTTACATTTTTCACTTTGGAGATGGTTTTCTGGTTGAAATACGTAGAAACAGAGCACTGTTAAATTCATGAATAAGTTTACAAAGCTAAGGAAGTTATACTTATCATCCAACTTCAATTCTATCAACCCTGATTAACTGCCGAGTAATGCTGCGAGGAAATCCAGATATCGTTTCCCTCTGGATCCCAAACACATGATCCTTTTTGCTTCTGAAAGATACAATGGGGACGGATGCGTAAAACTGCATTGAACCGGAAAGTGGGTCCATTAAGGAATTTCTCAGCACAGAAACGCTCATATACTCACTTCAACAAGAAAGGTAATATACATGAAAACAGCCAGAACATAAATCCATCTGCGAAACTTCTGTGGTGACCAAACAAAACCGAAAAAGAAAGTACTAAAATCTCCACACCCCATCAGCAACCACATAATGCGAGAAAGAAAGTTCCACCGACTAGGCATCCATCTTAATTTTCAACAACCAAATGACTTACAGGGCAACATTTGCCCCTACAACCATCAATGAATAGAGAGGCAACTTTAAAAAGGAACAAGGAAACTCCTACCGACACAATTGGACAATAATGTTTGCCAAGCGCCTAGCACTATGTTTTGGGTTATATTATCATCAAGGATAAGGGGAAAAAAAGCTGACACTTTCTAGTTAATTTCCCGTCCTTCATACTGCCTTTGAGGCCCTTTAAAAATCTAAAAGGAAAGTCTTGCCAGCCCTTCACAGACATAAAATGAGATTATACTTAATTTGTAGAATATTTTTTAATTGCTTCCAGGTTTCAGGATTGAATCAGGCTATGTGATGCTCAGTTTTATATATATTAACAAAAGCCTAGATCAATCAAAAAGAGACTCAGAGAAGTCGACAATGTTCCAAGAATCCAACTAACAGTAACACGCATATTCAGAATCCCAAAGAGAGAGAGGATTAGACGAAAATAAGGAAATCCCAGAAGGCAAAACATAAAACTGGATTGAAAAAACAAACATAAAACTGGATTAAAAGCAGAAGTTTTTGATGTAGAGAAAGGGAGCCCCTGACTTGTGGCATATTCAGAATCCAATTAACAGTAGCATGAATATTCAGAATCCAAAGAGAAGAGAGAGGGGGATTGACGAAATAAGGAAATCCCAGAAGGCAAAAATAAAAACTGGATTGAAGCAGAGTTTATGTTGTAGAGAGAAAGGCGAGCTGACTTGTGGGCACTGCATTCCATACTCCAGTTGATGAGCTTTTGAGGCTGGAAGCAGAGACCGGCGGCTTCAGGAACAGCACCAAAAACTCCTCCTTCCCCTGTAGAAGCCTATGCGAACAATTTTCTGCAAACAACTCCTGTCGCATTGATGAGATAGATACCAATCACTTCACTCCTTCAATCTCTGAACTGCTACACACGCTACTCACGTGAATTTAGGAAGAATATTGAGTGTTTATATTCCATAAAAAAAAAAACTAATTAATTACAGAGTGCGCCAGTTCTCTCTTTCTTATAATTTGAAAAAGATACTCTATTAGTAATTAACTAACCAAACATTAAATATGAAGTAAAATCAAAAGGGAAAAGTCCACATACCTCCCCGTCAATACTACCAATCCTCAATTGTACAATGTCCCCCAAACTTTCAATTGGTTGACAATGTCCCCCCAAACTACCAAACAAATGACAAATCGTCCCCCCTAAGGACGAAAATACCCTTAATAAAATAAAAAATAATAATTTCTCTAAAAAACTAAAACTAAAATTAAAAAAAAAAAAAAACATACAATTCCATAAGGCTAGAAAAAGACTAAAGCTAAAATAAAAATAAAAAAACAAAAACCAAACAAAATTAATTTTTTTTAAAAAAAAGAACACTACACAACCAATTGGACAAATTCAAAAAAAAAAAAATTATAACATTTTCGTTTAAAAAAATTATAATTAATTTTTTTTAAAAAATTATTTTATTATTATTATTTTCGAATCATAAGGGTCTAGAAAAAATTAAAACTAACAAAAAAAACTAGCAATTTTTTATTATAAAAAAATAAATAAAAAAAATAAACATTCCAACCTAATTAGCCAAATTCCAAAATTTTAAAAAAATTATAAAGTTTCGTTTAAAAAAAATTACTTTTTTAAAAATAAAATTAAAAAGGGTATTTGGGTCTTAATTAAAAAATCTGTAGGGTTATTTTTGTCTTTTTGTTGCATTGGGGGGGACATTTGTCATTTGTTTTGGTAGTTTGGGGGGACATTGTCACAATTGAACAGTTGGGGGAGACAATTGGTCATTTGGGTGTAGTTTGAGGGGGGTATGTGGACTTTTCCAAATAAAAATAATAATAATAGAAAAACCTAATTGATAATCTCTGTCTCCTCTTCCTCCGTTTGCTTTAATTGTTTCGCCTTCGACTTCGTCGTATGGATTTGTATCACGTGGGTCGTACGCCTCCCAAAGTATATCCGTGATATTATTAATCATTCAAATTCTACCCTGTCACCTTAAAAAAAAAAAAAAAAAAAACAAAACAAAAAAAGCCCCAAAGATTCAGAGAAATTATGGGTGATAACAGGAGATTGAATTATTTTATAGTTTAAACTTAAGTTTGTTTGGAATTGTATTAAGAAATAGAATCTTTTTAAGTTAAAAAGAGTTTTTTAGCAAAAGTGTTTAATTTTAAACTTTTTTTAAGATGTGTTTGAACTATTTTTTGGAAAAAAATCAAAAAAGTACTTTCTATTTTTATTAAATAATGTCAATTTTTGTTTGGCACAACTTTAAGTATTAAAAACACCTTTTATCTCTTCTAACTAATCTCAAACATGCGCTTACATGTTATATATTGATTATAGATAAATAAAATTATATATATATAATATAATATAGTATATATAATTATAATATATATCTATATAATATATATATATATATATACTATATATATATATATATATATAATATGGACATGATAAATATTGTCTTCGTTTTCATTTAAATTTTTTTAAATAAGTCTTACAATTAGAAAATAATTTGTTTAACATTAAGAGAGTAATTATAAAGATATTTATGAGTGTTAAGTTTCATATTTAATTCAATTACGTTTTTATAAGCGATTTAAAAAAATAATTAAATTATATACTTAACTAATCATTATAAAATAATAACGTAAATATAATTAACAACTTTATGAATTTGGCAGGTGATCTAGGTGAGAATGAAAGGAAAATTAGAAGAAAGAAAATGTACTGCGCTTTTTCATTTCTTCCCATACACCGTTTAGGTTTTGTATAAATTTTCTTGTTAAAATTCCATGTTGAAAGGAGCATACTTTATTCGTAACAAGTAGTTAGAAACCAAAAAAGTTAATTACCTTTTTTACCACCGTCAAAGATAAATTTTCAACGTTTAATGGGGAGTAACTTTGTGAAAAATTGAGAGGAAAATGTTATGGCGAGCCGCAGCGAGCAGTGTAAAGTTTACGCGATATCTGCTGAAGATCGTTGTGGTTGAATGTTTTCTAATTGGAAATGAAGTAGAGTACACGCAAGCAAAGCCACCCAACAGACAGACCCGACACTCACTTTTCCTGTTTTCAGGTCTGCTTGCGTGGACCACTAAGTCATGACAGGTTCAGCTTTTTAACTTTTTTTTTTTTTTTTTTTTTAAAGATAAGATTATATATTAAAAAAATAAATAAAACCGGTGGTGGCGGCACATGCCGAATAAAACATTAAAAATAATTAAAATGGTCAGATGAATTTTGCCGCCTCCAATATTTTTCCTTGCGTCCTAAGATAAAGCGGACCGCCCGAAAATAATACTTTTTTAAGCAATTAATTGGCTAAAAATCACATAAAAAGTCCAATAAATTAAAGCCATTTCGATCAGGGGTGACAAAAATGAGTTGGTGTGTTGGATTCGAATTGACTTGCTTGTACCCACCAAATTCCATTAAAGTTAAAACAAAACTAAAGGATTGACACGACACGACACGACCGACCAGTTTAATTGACGGGTCATAACGTGTTGACCCAAAAATGACTCAGCTCGTAACACGATTAGATATTTGGCTTAATTTACTCCGACCCAACCTGACACGACCTGGATTAAGTAAATTTTTAATTTAAAAAAAAACAAATCAATTCCTCAAAGAACAACAAAACCTCTCCAAACCAAACACCACTCAAATCGCCAAAGACCAACAAAAACCAACTCTTCAAAATTCCAATCTCATCCCCATTCGGCTATTGACGAAAATAAGACATTCAAAAGGTAAATCAGAAGAAGAAGAAGAAAAAAAAGGAACAGAAAAATGTTCTCAAGCTCATGCTTATTCCACGTGTGCTTGATAGCGGGCGTTCGTTGGCAGCTGGGGGAGGAATGTCGTTCCATTGATGGAGGAGGTCAAAGGCCGGTGCTTTTGGGAGGCGGGCGGATGCTGGTGGTCCAGGGCGGAGGCCCAATGAAGCTTCTCGGCGCTAGCCTAACGCACGGGGGCGGCGGCCGATCTTGCTATAAGGTCCGAGAAGATCTGAGAGCTTCTCGGACCTCAAACGGCGTCACCACCTTCAGCTTTTGGTTGCAAAAACTTCGTCCTAATCCGCCGAGGACGATCGACAGAGAGATTGTTGAGAGAGAGAGAGAGGAGATCGAGAAAACGAGAAAGGATAGAGAGAGCCGAGACTCTGATTTTGAGAATGAGATCGAATTTTGTCTTTAGATTTAGTTTTTTAGTTTTTTTTCTTTTAGCTTTAAGGTTAACTTTATAAAAAAAAATAAAAAAAAAAGAGGGTTAGCGGGTCAACCAAGCACCCGCGAGTTAACCGTCTAACCCATTAACTAAACGGGTTGACCATTTTTTACCTGAACCCGTAACTCAAAAACCATTATTTTCGTGTTATGTTTCGTATTGAATTTTGCGGGTCGTGTCAAAAATTGTCACCCTTAATTCTGAGAATAATTATCATTATACCATTTTTTTATTTCATTTGAAATGAATATTTATCTAGTTTGAATTTAAAATTAATGCTCTAATGAAGTCACTTTGATGTCATGCAAAATAGGTTTTTTTTTTTTTTTTTTTTTGTAATTACTGCAGGGAAAAAAAAAGGTGTTTAATGGTAGGAAAAAAAGGTTTATACCTTCCACTAAAGATGGAAGAGATGGTGCAGGTGTATCTGTTAAATGGTAGAGAGATTTTGTTTTGAAATAGTAATAAGAAGTGATTAATGTGATATGATTATGAGAATGTTGTGAATTTTTTGTATGGAAAAGTAAAAAAAATTTTGTTTTTTTAGTTAGTTTTTTATTTGAATAGTATAAAAGTGAGTGATGTAATATAAAAGTAAAAAAAAAATGTTAAAAAATAATTGATGGAATATTAAAAAGTGTGTTGATTTTGAGGAAAAAAAAAAACAAGAAAAGTGAAAAAGCGTTTAGCAAACAAAGCTACGAAGAGATGTACGGTAGGAACAATTGCTGGAGGAGGTGCTTGGGACAGGTGGTAGAGGAGGGATGGACCAAAGAGGGAGGGGACATACAATACGTACAGTGGATGAAGAAAACAAATCTATGACGTAAAAGCATAATGTTAGTTAGACCGACACCATAGGGCACACATGCAGATAAAGGATGGAGAAGGGGCATGTGAGTGGAACCAAACTTGCGATGGATGGAGGTGCTTGGGACAAGTAGTAGAGGGGGGATAGACCAAAGAGGGGAGGGGACATAAACAGTAAAGGTGGATGAAGGAGAACAAATCTATGACAGTAAAAAGCCATAAATTTGTTAGTTAGAAGCGACACATAGCGGCACACAATGCAGTAAGGGATGGAGAAGGGGCATGTGGAGTGGGACCAAAGGATCCTCTCCGTTTCAACTAAAAATGGAGGGAGTTGGTTAGGCCAAAACACAAGGGTAGAAGTGTACATTCTATTCCCTTTGCTGCTTTTTCTGCCTAACTGGCTCCCTCTCCCATTTCAAACCGACAATGAAAGGATCCAAATGCCTTGTGACGCCAAACCAAATGGAAAGAGGCTAACCGAACATGGCTTCCCCCCCCCCCCCCCCCCCCAAAAAAAAAAGGAGAAGAAGAAAGGGGAGTAGGGAAACAGGAAATAGAGAGTTGGGAAGCGAGGGAGGAGCTCCATCCTCTTTAGGCATAAACAAGGGGAAGGAGAGAACTCTTGTAACACCCCCATAAAAGTTATTTCATATTGCGAAGATGAAATACTCATATTGAGTGAGTAGATTAAAAGATGTCATAAATGTGTAATCCTATATTGGTTTTTTTATTGGTGAGTTTGAACTTCATAAGCCATTGTAGAGAGATCTAATTGTAACTTGATTAGTCTATTTAGAGTGATAGCGCATATGTGGTTAGAGTTTTGCCTAAAGGCTAGATCGTTATAAATCGTATTAGAACAACCTAGTAACACCATGTGGCGTTAGAGTATGACATGAAATGGGTCATGATGAAGATGTCATGGATTCGTGCAGGAGAGATTGTGACACCCCTAAAAGTTAGTCTCATACTGAGAAGATGAATATCCACATTAAGTGAATTATAAAGATGTTCATAGGTGCTAAATCTCATATTGGTTTCTTGAGTAATGTTACGGACAGTGTTAGCATCCGTTTTCCATTAGTTTTTAAACAGCTGGCATGGTTAACTCAACCGTGGTTCTGAATTTATTAAAAAAAAAAATAATTGAAACACGCTGATTTAGTAAATTTCAGAAACACTTCCCCCCATTTCCCTTCTCTTCCCACGTTCAATCTCTCTCTTCTCTCTCCAGAAACCCGCCACTGCTTCCGCCCACCACCGCCGTTGAAAGCACTGGCAACGTTGACGATGCCGATGCCCACCCACCACGGCCACAACGACGCTACCTCTTGCCCCCGCGATCTCTCTCTCTCTCTCTCTCCACACCTTCGGGCTCCGGCCACCACTGCTGTTGAACGCACTAGCGATGGCGACACCCAACCTCCATGGCCACGAACGCCTGAAAGGTTTTTTTTTTTTTTTATTGATTTCTAATTCTTCTCCAAGATTTTTAGGGGAAAGTTTGTTGCTGTTTCTCTTTGTTTGAAATTGAACTGTTGTGGGTGAGGAAGCTCACCAATGAAGTGGGTGAGTTCTGTTGTCTTTGATTCTTGTTCAGTTGTTCTAAATTGTTGATATTGGGGTCTGGGTTTATGGGAATTTATGGGCTTTAAGGACCATTTTGCTGGGTTTTTTTTGTTCAAAAATTTTAGGCATTTAGTTTTACTGAGTGATGACCTATTTATCTTATTAACCATAGACTACCAATGAGATGTGTCGGTTATGTGACTCTGCCTTTATTTGAGTTCCAAGAAATATATATTTCATCCGCTTGTGAACTATGTTTTATTCTATTGGCCAAGAAGCTTCGAGTACATGTTGAATGTCAGTTCATGCGAATCTGCAAGTAAATGTTTTACACGTATTAAAAAAAAAAACATTAAAAATGATAAGAAAGTAAGTAATATTTTTTTAAACGAAAAAGTAAAAAAGACTAGGGAAAAGGAAATAAACAACCTAAACTTTCGTCCATGGCTTTTATTCACAGTGCTTATTTTCACCACGACACCTTCCTTTTATAACGTGTAACGCTTCCACTTCCTTTACATCGAATCTACAAGTGGACTAATGCACCGTTATTACTTTCTATCCGTCATACCCATCAACCATCAATGGATTTATTACATGTTGGAAGATGCAACGCTGAAAGTATTTTGGGGAAGGGTGGATTTGGGTTCACGAGCTGTAAATCATTTCATTCCTTTCTTTAGCATATCAACATGTCTTCTCACTTTTGTGTAATGGTCC
>FXXK01000367.1:12637-23182 GCA_900184695.1 Betula pendula
GAGTTTGGTGTTGCGATATCTGCTAATTCATACATATCTTGGCATAAAGTGTCATATCGTTCTGCAATAAGGTTGCCGCTCAAAGAATTATAATTATTTTTAATAAAAGTATATTTTCGTTTCAAGTCCTTCCTCCAATGGTCAAGAAAATATTTGGAGGATAAAATGTAATGTTATGCAAGCTCAGTACGGAAATGACATGTTTGCACAAGATGCCTCTTGTTTCAAAGGACTCACAACTACATTTTACTTCCAATTCATCTTTATCTTCATTTAAGTGTACAACAAATCCTACTTCTTTCACGAGGTTTTCATGAATTGCTACTTGCTCAACCACTTTATGAGTACAAATTGCACAATCTTTCGTCAAAACGAAAACATTGCAAAACATCTTACCCAATATCTCATCTTGAACTTCTTTGAATTTTGCAATAGTATAAACTTGTTGAAATTTCTTCTCATAAGAATAGAAGGTTACATATGGAAGAGTAGAATTAAAAGAATTGAAATATGCAAAAGCCTCATTCTCAACCTTCTTTCGCAAAGCAATATCATATTGGTCAACAAATTGCTTCAATGTTGTCGATGGGCGCACATAACCATCAAAAAATGCATTCATACTTTTACTTCATTGTGTATTTCAACCCAAAATACATCTTTCAAATATGCCAGTACCCAAAAAGTTTGCTCATTATATAACCCACGCAGCCAATCATTATCCTTCAGATTATAACTCTTAAGTAGAGTTTGCCAACCAGCCTCAAACTCATCGCAAGCCTAAGATTCATACACACATCTCCGTAAGGTACTTTTAATGTCATCATACTGTAAATGTGCTCTAAACTTTTCTGGAATTTTTTTTTCAAGATGTGCCATAGACAATATTTGTGTCGGGTTCTAGGGAAAACTATTGCAATTGCTTTTTTCATAGCTTTATCTTGATTTGTTATAATTGCACTTGATGCTTTGTCGTTCATGCATTTTAACCATGTTTGAAACAACCATACAAAATTATTTGTATCCACACTTGATAGTAATCCTACCCCAAACAACATTGACTGACAATGATGATTCACTCCCACGAAAGGAGCAAATGGCATTCTATATCTATTTGTCAAGTACGTCGTGTCAAATGTAACAACATCTTCAAAACTTTCATATGATGCCCTACTCTGTCCATCAGCCCAAAACACATTTCGTAACCTAGATTCATAATCACAATCCATCACAGAGTAAAAACCATTGTTTCTTGATTACATCTTAGTGAAATAGTCACGAAGTGCTTTAGCACCTCCTTGGCCAAACCGAAGATGTCTTGCCTTGTTAATAAAATTTCGGCAATCTTTTTTTATAAATAGAAGGCTCTTATATCCCCTTTCTTCAACAGCAAGCAAGCTATTTGTTGTACAAATTTCCACTTAAATAAATAGATAAATAAATGCACGTTTTACTCGCAAGTGCACAAGATCAAAACGATAGTATAGACGGCAAATATGAGATCATTCCCACGAGGATTGCTAAAATATGTTTAAAAAGAAATTCTTAAAAAAATATTGTGAATGAAATGAGATAAAATATTGAATTGAAATAATAAGAAGATAAGGTAGGGCTTCGATATCCACCGCTAATCATACTCAATTAAGATAAACAATATGCATAATGCTACAATCATATTACGATACTCAATGTTTGCCAACCTAAGGGCATGTCATCTACTTCTTAGGTTATTGATCTTTCTAAACAACAAATTAGGCACAACATTTATTACAATCATATTACAATACTCAATGTTTGCCAACCTAAAGGCATGTCATCTACTTCTTAGGTTATTGATCTTCCAAAACAATAAATTAGGCACAACATCTAGTCTAATTCTTTTCTTTCTCAAAGGATTTAACATGACATCTATTAAGTTATTCTTCAAGAAAGTATAAGATTATGAAGATCGACAAACACATAAAGTCTAGAGTATGGCATCAACTCCGATTTTTCATGTTGATTAATCCAAGAACCTGTGATAGGGTTCTTTTGTTACTCTATTAGGTCCAGAACTCGGCCATCCAAATTGACCTAAATAACAAATCCATATCACATGCATACAATGATCAAGCATAAATATATGAGAAATTCAATAAAATCGAAAATAATCAAGTTAAGTATCAAAATATAAATTATAACAAGACAAATTGAAACCTTAAAGAGACATAATTAGGGCTTCAATTGAGTCATAACTAAAGTATTAGCTACACATAATTCGGATGAAAATCATCCTCATAAGAAAATAACAAAGAAAAACTAAAACTAAAGAAAAACTAAGAAAAACCCTTCTTTGAAGCCTTTGATTCTTCTCTTCTAGTTTCTCTTTGATTTCGACGACTTACGGGTGTATTTATAGAGTTTTAGAGCAATCCTAGTCGATTTTGTATCTTACAACTCCAAATTCGAGTTGGAGTTGGATTACAAAACCTTCCAAAACAAGGTCTGCCGACGTTACTGTTTAGCGCACGACTGCGCTCAAGCCATTTAGGATTGGCGCTCGAGTGCAAATGCGCTCGAGCCACTGTGAAGTGCACTCGAGCATACTTCTTCAATGATGCACTCGAGCCTCTTTTGTTGAGCTCGAGCCACTTCTTCTTCAGCTCTTCAACAAGAAGTTTTTTAAGCTTGAAATTTTGATGGAATTGAGTGCTTTTCTTCCAAAACCTACAAAATAAGGGAAAAACACAAAAAATATACAAAACATCATACTATAATAAAACTAAGAGATTAACATATATGAATTAAGGAGCTTGAATGTGTAACATTCAACACTTATCACACCCCTAAACTTACATATTGCTAGTCCCTTAGTAATACAAAATTGAAAATAACAACTACTCTACCTCCTCTGTCATGGAAAACACAATTGTATTTAGCGTATGCAACAAACCTTTTAAACTCCTAAGCATCCCTAGAAGGACGAGTAAAGTCTTGTAAGAATTTAACAGAAATGATATCCACAAACATTCTGCACAATTCATGTTATCTTCAAGACTAAAGTATCACAAACAACCAAGATTCTCATTCATTAGCAAGCTTAAAAGGATAAACTCCATCTTCAAAATGAATTGGAATTTCAAAGTCTAACCACTTACAAATGACAGGCTGAAGCTTCACAATTTCAATTCAGTGTTAAGTGAACTAGCACATAATCATGAGGCTTCAAATTAATTCTAATGTGCAATGACTCGATACCTGAAAGTTTATTGGGGTCCCCATTAGATTGAATAACCATGACAATTTTTTTTTTTTTTTTTTTGGGTCAAGCTGTGCAATGCTCAGTTCTCTTAAGCTTTCTAATTGACTTTTGTAGTGAGTGTTAACTCGAGTAAAAAATGTTACAGAACTAAACTAGCTATGATTTCAACCAATCCAAATTTCTCACATTTTGACGTGAACATTCATTGCTTAGTGAGGTAAGAAGTCCAGTTACTTAGTGAAAGCTTCAAAATGGTCTCTACTTTAACCAATCTAAATTTCTCACATTTTGACGTGAACATTCATTGCTTAGTAAGGCAAGAAGTCCAGTGACTCAGTGAAAGATTCAAAATTGGTCTTTTTTTTTTTGTTTTTTTTTTAAAAATTTATTTACCAAGGTATCCATCCAACAAGTCACCCAGCTTCATCCAAGATATTAAAAACATACACAATCGGGTTCACATGTTATACTTCACAAACTATGTGCTAATGTGCTCGTGACAATTCCAATTGAAATAAGTGAATGCTCAAATGCCAAAGGTAAGTAACAAGACCTAGAATCCTAATCATATGATCATGTGTTCAACATTCTAAGCTTGCCAGTGAAATTCAATTCACAGTTTCAGATCAACAAATTCTTCAGAAAAACAAGAATATGCAATTTTTTTTTTTTTTTAAAAAAAAATGGACAAAGTGTATGTGCGTCTCCCATACCCCCAAACTTGAATTACACACTGTTTTCAGTGTGTAGAGAGAAGGAAAATATCATACCAGAGAGATGAGAAAACTGGTTGGACTAGGTATGGCTCATAGCATACCCCCAAACTTGAATGTAAGCACACTTTTTCTGAAAAATAACCACTAAAACAAAACAAAGGAAAACTACAACTATGAAAACAAAATAGAAACTAAAAAAAAAAAAAATAATCAATAGAAAATAAAACAAAATTTAAAAACAAATATAAAATTTTAAAGGATATGGTTGTTCAGTGCATTCAGTAGCTTCAGTACTACTCATTTCTTCTAGGGTTACCTCCCAAGTAGTGTTAAGTTTATTGTCTTCAGCCAGATTGTGTAACTCTCAAGTAATATGCTGGACAGATTGGAAGGCCACATCCTCATCTTTAAACTGAACACCCATCTCCATNCCCCCAAACTTGAATGTAAGCACACTTTTTCTGAAAAATAACCACTAAAACAAAACAAAGGAAAACTACAACTATGAAAACAAAATAGAAACTAAAAAAAAAAAATAATCAATAGAAAATAAAACAAAATTTAAAAACAAATATAAAATTTTAAAGGATATGGTTGTTCAGTGCATTCAGTAGCTTCAGTACTACTCATTTCTTCTAGGGTTACCTCCCAAGTAGTGTTAAGTTTATTGTCTTCAGCCAGATTGTGTAACTCTCAAGTAATATGCTGGACAGATTGGAAGGCCACATCCTCATCTTTAAACTGAACACCCATCTCCATGTAAAGCTTCACCCGGTGTCTATGCACCATCAAAGTCTAATTTTTCTCTTTGCAATAAACCTCCACAGTTCTATGAGGAAAAACTTTGATGACATTATAAGGACCATACTACTTAGACTTTAGCTTATTTGGGAAGAGTCTTAATTCTGAATTGTATATAAACACTTTCTGTCTCACATAAAACTCATTTCTAACAAGCTGCTTATCAGGATATTTCTTGGTTCTTTCCTTGCATAACTCGGCATTTTATATGCACCATGCCTCAACTCCAAATCTGATGCCTTGACAATAAAAGGATCAAGAGTAGTGTTAGTAGGCACAAGAGTTTCAAAGAGAAGTGCGTACCTTCTTAGATGAGGTGCAGAAGCCTCAAGGGAGTGTGTGGCATCAATGATGAATAAATAGGTGAATAAATGCATGTTTTACTCGCAAGTGCACAAGATCAAAATGATAGTATAGACGGCAAATACGAGATCATTTCCACGAGGATTGGTAAAACATGTTTTAAAAGAAATTCCTAAAAAGATATTGTGAATAAAACGAAATAAAATATTGAATTGAAATAATAAGAAGATTAGGTAGGGCTTCAATATCTACTGCTAATCATACTCAATTAAGATAAACAATATGCACAATGCTACAATCATATTATGATACTTAATATTTGCCAACCTAAGGGCATGACATCTACTCCTTAGGCTATTGATCTCCCTAAGCAACGAATTAGGCATGACATCTACTCTAATTCTTTTCTTTTTCAAAGGATTTAGCATGACATCTACGAAGTTGTTCTTAAAAAAAGTATAAAACTATGGAGATCGACAAACACATGAAGCCTAGAGCATGGCATCTACTCCGGTTTTCTATGTTGATTAAACCAAGAACCTGTGATGGGGTTCTTTTGTTATTCTATTAGGTCCAGGACTCGGCTATCCAAATTATCCTAAATAACAAATTCATACCACATGCATATGATGATCAAGCATAAATATATGAGGAATTCAATAAAACAAAAAATAATCAAATTAAATATAAAAATATGAATTGTAGCAAGACAAATTAAAACCTTAAAGAGACATGATTAGGGCTTTAATCGAGCCGTAATTCAAGTATTAGCTACACATAATCCGGATGAAAATCATCCACATAAGAAAATAACAAAGAAAAACTGAAACTAAAGAAAAACTAAGAAAAACCATTCTTTGAAGCCTTTGATTCTTCTCCTCCATCTTCTCTTTGATTTGATGACTTACGGGTGTATTTATAGAATTTTAGAGCAATCCCAGTCGATTTAGTGCAGCCTTACAACTCCAAATTCGAGTTGGAGTTGGATTAGAAAACCTTCCAAAACAGGGTCAGCCGACGTTACTGTTTAGCGCACGACTGTGCTTGAGCCATTTAGGATTGGCACTTGAGCGCAAATGCGCTCAAGCCACTTGTGAAGTGCGCTCTAGCATACTTCTTCAATGATGCGCTCGAGCCTCTTTTGCTGAGCTTGAGCCATTTCTTCTTCAGCTCTTCAACAAGAAGTCTTCTAAGCTTGGAACTTGGATGAAATTGAATGCTTTTCTTCAAAAACCTACAAAATAAGGAAAAAACACAAAAAATTATCATACTATAATGAAACTAAGATATTAACATATGTGAATTAAGTGGCTTAAATGTGTAACATTCAGCATTTATCACTATAACTCTAACTCAGTCTTATCCCAACTATATCGTTTACTATAATTTGTCTCCTCACACTAGGATTCAAAATCTTTTTTCATTTAAAATATCTTGCTTTGCTTGGGCTTAGATCATGATTGTGATTAGTAGTTAAACTAGTCACAATCCACTTCGTTCCAACAAACATTGCATTCAAATTTGCCTTACAATCTGTTTTCATTGTTGGCTTTGGCTTATTAGACTTGGGTTTTAGCTTGCCTTGACGAGCACATGCAAAGGTGACACATATAACATGCTTATTATCATCCTTATACGCTTTCTTTTGTACCACCCCAAAGCCCCCTTACTTCTAACCTGCCTATAATATAACGAAAGTTCTTCTAGGGAGTTAAACAGTCATACCTTTCTTAGGTGTCTTAACATCTTCATATCCATCTATGAGTGTGTACTCGCACTTGCCTTTATTGTCGCCCGACTTCACATCACATATAATTTCCTTTCCATCTATACCAAAAAAAAAAAAGCAAAAAACCGACTATGAGTAAAAAGATTTAGCAAAACAACATTCAACCTTTTCATGGGCACCCCACTATTATCCTTAGTAGATTTCTTTTGTACCACCCCAGAACCCCATTTCATGGCAACCTGCCTATAATATAAGAAAATTTATTGTAGGGAACTAAACGTCATACCTCTTTTAGGTTTGTCAACATTTTCATCTCCATCTATGAGCGTATACTCGCACTTGTTATCATTATCGTCTGACTCCGCATTACATACAATTTCATTTCCATCTACAAAAAGAAAAAAAAACCACGAAACCAATTGTGAATAATAAAATTTTACGAAACATTTAATAAATGTTGCGTAAAATCTACTAATGAGAGAGAGTGAGAGGAAGAGCCTAACAAACCATTTTGAGGGATAGCTTGGAGGGGTGGAGCATCAGCAACTGGATGGGGATGCGGCAAACTGTCATCTTCGCATTCATTTCACAAGTCTATCTAAGAGTTATTATAGGAAAAATTAAAATTATATGCCAACCCAATAGCTAGTATAGAGATATGCCAAACTCAGGAAATATGATGCCAGAAAAGAAAAGAACAAAAAAAGAGACAAAAGGGTAAAACAATTCAGCTATTTGATACTTATGAACTTAATAATCATATAGGCTAAAAAGATTTAAGCTATACAAGAAAATTTTACAATAGTATATGATTCAGGTGCATATGTTTCACCCCATTCCCTACATTCATTTTAGAGGAAATATGTGTGCCATGATTACCACTTAGTCCTCAGTAGCTCACCAAATTTCAGAATGAAGAATAGATATTGAATATAAACAATTTTGACATATACAATATGTATAAATATTGTAACGCCCTGAAAAAATCATTTAACTTGTAAATAAATTAGCGATACGCCTCCCAACTTTAACCTTTCAAGGCTCAAAACTCAGGGATCATATACTCTCATTAAAAGAAAATGAGAGTTTACAGTAGAAGACTTGTCACTTATAAATGATAGAGATAGCAACTAATACCCACAATAAAAGAGTATCATAATAGCACAATAAAACATAACCATAATATCATAGATAATCATAAGTTCTGATGTTTCCAAATACTAAGGTCAAAAGACTAGTCATTAAAATAATATAAGGATTACATTTTAAAATATTAATATATCAACCATACAAAACTAGTTGGGCTCTAGCTCGAGATACATCTCATAAATCATGTCAATCATATCGCTGCAACAATCCCTTCCATCAAACCATATGTGAACTAGCCACATTAGTTCAAGATAATCAAAGATCACTTGGAGGACATCCTCCAGACGGACCAGGTGCATCCCATAAACAGCCGTCTTCAGTATTTACTAATAAATTGCATAAGAGTATAGGTGAAAAAGATACAGGAGTAAGTCCACGACTTAATGAGAAATAATGCACGTGTTATACATATTATCATTTGTGAACTCAGTTGATAAACATAAGCATTCTTATTCTCACTTTATAGCATAAAACATGTCATGATGCAATATATTTATAATATATGATGTAAACAGGAACATGTGATATGTTAATAATATGGTCTATTTGAGACATTACTCCAATTCAATAGGGTTAGCGTGTCCAAAAGTACATCTAGTACAATTCCGATGCTTCTGACATTGCATAAACGTACTATCTTATACTAGCAGTCCGATTGAGTTCGACCTCGGGTGACCCACACTGACTAGCTTAGCCGTAACTGGTGACCCATTCAATGAATAGTGCTCTATTACAAACTAAACCATTGGATCTAAGACCTTCATCATAAAATAACATTATTTGACCATAGAATCAATCCGTAATAATGGTAAGCCCATGACCATTATTCCGTTGCGAGATTGTGCAACTATGTCATACGATGCACATTCTTTGTTTATTTTATATGCATGTTTTTCACAACTCATTATTTCATTATCTTTTTTAATTACAATTGTTTTCACAAATGAAGTTCACATTTGAGAAGAAATAAGCATTTCATGAGAATTGTAAACATGTAAGTTTTATACATCAAAATAGTCATGCTATGCATAAAAGTACAACAATAACAAGTATTCATGTGAGTTTTTACTCACTTTATGTCGTGTGGATCAACCAAATATTTTCTAACACAGTCTCCAACCTCTGAATCTGAGAAATGATCTTAACATTAGTCTTATGTCTTGAGTTAAATAAGTCCTAGGCTTCTAATAACCTAAAAGGTTATTATGACCGAGCATCGAACGTTTGACCAGGAGGGTCAAACGTTCCACACCCACGTATCGAACATTTGATGAGGAACATCAAACGTTCGATGTGCTACATCAAACGTTTGATGAAGTCCAAAAACTCATTCTGGACCACATCTCGGTCCCTTTTGGTTTCTAACTCCTCCTAAGGTCTTCTAAACATTTAACCAGAAAAAATAAAAGGGTCTCAAACTACAAAAACACAGGGTTTGAGGTATCAAATTCCTAAACCACTTCAAAACATTCAAAACCTATATAAACCAACTAAAACTCCAAAATGATTGATCTTAAACTAAACAACATAGAAACTATAACAACAACTAGGCAACATAACAACAAGCAAAATCAACAAGGAAACAAACTATGGAAGGATGGATACCTCTTTAAGCCAAAACACCTTCTTTCTCTTTCAAACACTCTCCCTCCCTCACACACAAGTCTTTGGTGAACCAAACCGAGTGTGAATAGTGCAGAAGAGGGGTAAGGGTTGTATTTATAGAGCTGAGACGTCTGGTTAAGAACTGATGAATTTTTGGATGTATCGAACGTTTGATGTACAACATCAAACATTTGATGCACTATTATCTAACGGTCCTAAAATTTCCACCCAACGTCTGATAAAAGCATCTAACGTCTGATAAAAGCACATCAAGCGTTCCATAAAAGCATCGAACGTTTGATATTGTCTAACATGCACATTTATCGAAAGTTTTCACGTGATCAGTGCATCAGGACATGTATTGAACGTTTGATCCTCAATATCGAATGTTCCATGAGCACACTACACATTCCATGGCATCCAAAGCTCAAAAAAATAACCCCTAAAACTTGATAAATCCATAAGGCATTACATCCTCCCCTCCTTATAAAAATTTCGTCATCGAAATTTCAAAAACCAAAGAAAATAAGAAGATTACCTTCATCTTCATAGGGTCCATGCTCGGTAATCTCTTGAAAGATTTCATCCCATCCATTAATCCTAGCTAGCGGTGCTTGAACGTACTCGTTCTATATGTAGACAAACTGATCTCTAAGAGGGTCGTACATGATGTTCCCAACATCATACACATCATAACGAGGAACATAAGCGATGTTACTAACATCGTACCAATCATCATCGAGCTCCACTCCTAAGTCCAACAACTTATCCAGTGAGTCCTTCCTAGAGCGGTCCAACTTCACTGGTGCTTCGGCCATCATCCTGAATAGGAAATAGCCAACTCTTAGTCCTTGCTCGAAAATTCGAAATGTAAGAAAATCTTAAGACAGATAATTCATACAAGAGGATTCTTTAAACAGATGAGGATAGTGATTCCTCATATCCATCTCAGCTTCCCATGAGGCTTCCTCAACTCCATGATTACGCCATAACACCTTGACAAT
>FXXK01000367.1:30551-65135 GCA_900184695.1 Betula pendula
CTCTGTCCAAAAAATAAACCCTAAGACTTGATAAATCCTTGGGGCATTACAAATATAATAATCCATTTAGAGATGACATGATTCACTTGCTACTTTTTTCAAAGAAAACTTCACATGAAGTTCACTCTAGTGTAGAAGTACAAGTCTTGAATATACTATATATCCTAAAAGGCAAGGATTAAATTCCATGAGCAAATATACTTGGAAATTGTTTTTGTTTTTGTTTTTTTTTGTTTTTTTGTTCTTGAGCAGGACATGTTGATACTTATTGGTTGAAGAACATTGCTATCAATTGTTTCTAAATTGACTATGGGGGGAGAATGTAGCTTTGGTTTGGGGAAGATGAGTTTACAAAGCACTTTAGGAATTCAATGGCTTGTGATGGTTTGGGTTTGTTTTAGAATATGTTTTTGAGCTTCTGAGTGTGTTTGTGAAAACAAAACAAAAAAATACAAGAATTTCTTTCCTTTTTGATGTCATTTATTTATTTTTCCTAAGCCTTTCCTTTCTGATGTTAAGAGAAGAAAAGTGTGATGAGAGCATGAAATGTACTCTGTAGAGGCAGAGTCACATAATTGACACATCTCATCGTAGGTCTATGGTTAAGAAGATAAATAGGCCATCGCTTAGTAAAACTAAATGTCTAAAATTTTTGAACAAAAGAAACCCAGCAAAATGGTCATCAAAGCCCATAAATTCCCAGAAACCTAGACCCCAATATCACCAATTTAGAACAACTGAACAAGAATCAAAGATAACAGAACTCACCCACTTCATCGGTGAACTTCCTCACCCACAACAGTTCCATTTCAAACAAATAGAAACAGCAACAAACTTTCTCCTAAAAATCTTGGGGAAGAATTAGAAATCAATAAAAAAAAATACCTTTTAGGCATTCGTGGCTGTGGAGGGTGGGCGTCGCCATCACCGTGCATTCAATGGCAGTGGTAGCTGAAGCCCGAAGGTGAGAGAGAGAGAGAGATTGTAGGGGGGAGAAGCAGCGTCATCATGGCCGTGGTGGGTGGGCGTTGGCCCTGTCGACGTTGCTGGTGCTTTCAACAGCGGTGGTGGGCGCAGACGATGGTGGGCGGAAGTGTGGTGGTTTTTGAGAGAGAGAGAGAGAGAGAGAAGAGAGATTGAGTGTGGGAAGAGATGGGAAAATGGGGGGAAGTGGTTATATGAAATTTACTAAATCAGCGTGTTTCAATTTTTTTTTTTAAATAAATTCAAAACCACGGTTGATTTAATCATGCCAGCCGTTTAAAAACTGATGGAAAACAGATGCTAACACTGCCCGTAGCATTACTCTGGTTTCTTAGTGGGTGAGATTGAATTTATAAATTGGGAGCCTCAATTGTAATTTGACTAACTCTTTTAGAATGATAGCACATATATGATGAACATTTTCTCCAAGTTGTTATGGGAAGAGAACTTCTCTATCTATAAACTAGGTTGAACTTTTAACTAAATGAATAGATAAAAGTTCCGTAATTGCCACATTAATTCATCTATGCATACATACGCATGGAGCAGTACAAATGTACAAATGTTTCATGTACATACACTTGGTTACAAGTAGACCACCTCGAGCAAGGGATGGGCTGATCTGTGAGCCGAATCCAATCATCAGATGAGGATTGGTTGGCTACAATATCCAGTATAATACGTCCAATTCTTGGCTGCACACACACAATTACACAAACACACGAGAAAAAGCCAAACTGAAGCCACTTTCCTTTGCTCTTACGTATTCTTTTTTGTTATTGTTAATTGTCCATATTCAAAGATCATCCATGGACCATAGCATCATGGATTGAAAAATTCACATCCACTCATTTCCTCTAATTTCTGAGCCTTCTTGTAATTTGTGCAAGAAACAATGTACTGAGATACCATCTTATAATATGTAAGAATAATACTAGATGCTATAATTCTATCAAATATTCATTTAACAATACTAACCTGACATTCTTAACTACTATTTGAATTAATCCTTGTTCAATAAAAAGGAAAAAAAAAGAAGAAAAAATCTCACAAACTTTGTTGAATGAATGTTGGATAAAATTATAATATCTAACATTTCTTTAATATGTAAATACTCCCTCTTATATATATACCATCTTTCTTATCAATTAGGAACAATGCCGTTCAGTAACTCTTTTATCTTTCCTTTCCACTTAAAATAGCAAATTTATAGCATCTCAAGAACCCAACAAGAAACAAAAAGAAGAAAAAAACAAAACCAGAGAAGCTCAACTGTCAAAGCAGAAGGCATATCGATTGCATTTTGTGTCCGGGACTTTATGTTACACAAGTAAATTAGCTTACAACAATATTTACAAGCACAAGACATGTAAATTGCTTCTCTACGAGCATTTCACTGCAACTATTCATAACATAATACCTTCCAACATCAGCAGGGGAACACCTAGTATATATTCACAATTATGTGCTGCCACTTCTACTGAACCAATAACACAACCAAACTCTCAACGATTACCAACAAAACCAACTTCATTTGTCATCCGAACGTCCATGCTGATGATACCATTTGGAATACATAGAGAATATAGAGATTCCCGCAGGAAATAATAGAAGAGAAAAGGGATATATTTCTATTAATCTAGGTTGCAAAGGGCCCCTAATAATCATGGTTCAAGGCAAAAACAAAACTGGCGTTTTCTCTCATCTTTGCTATTCATCATAGAGATGGAAGCAAGAAGAACTGTTTCCAAACTAGCTGTCATCAACAATGTCCTATCAATCTCATGTTTTTTGGATAAGTCAAATTTTATTAAAAACGAAAGGCGCCCAAAAGTACACTAGTATACAAAAAGCAACACCTAGAGAGAGCAAGCAAGAGAAAAACCCAAACAACCCAACACCGAATGAAACCCAACCAAGAAAGACCACCAAATGCAAGTTCATCTATCCACACCAGAGGCCAAAAAGTCCCAGCATGTTACTGTTGCCAGAGTCTATTGCAACAGAGAATTTGAGGTTGGACACAATAGAATAGTTTCAGCAGCAAATGATAGTCTGGGAACATGAGAGGAAGCGCGATTGGAATGCAGCATCAACAATAATGATGCTAATGTACTAAGGATAATTATGCAAATTTGGACATTATATGATCAGGACATGAGAACCGAATATACTCCCAGAAACCAAAATTGCACCAACACATAAGCTGTTTGTCAATAGAAAGAGAACAAAGAAAAAATTATTGATGTAACGTTAACTTTTCTTCTTAACACAAGGATACAGTAATTGCATGGCTCAATTCCAGAACCAAGTCAAACCTAATACTAAAGCTTAGCTGTATTTTAGATACCAAAACTTTCTCAGTCAGATGGAACAGTTACACAGTCACTAGTGTAACGAATAGGGTTGGCCATATGAAATCCTATAGCCGCTTAAACTGGACATCTCTTCCTTCAGTCAGGACCAAGGAGAATTAAAGAATTGTCAATATAAAAAGAAAAAGGAGTAAAAACAGTGACCATGGTCATTGATAAGTGTAGTATCATGATTTGTATCAACAGTAGAATTAGAAGTGAAAGATGTAGAGTTGAGGAAATAAATTCACAAAAATTACACCCTCTAGGCTTTTCAGATACAAGAGCATATGCAGATTTCTGAGACATGAGACATGAAATTTTGCTGCAATATAAGTAAGAGGGCATCTTCATAAGCCCAGAAATAATATAATATACTTGAGAAAAGATGATTCCATGATTTCTTTTGCCACAAATTCTTATATATCTAGCAAGGATAAGACACAAGATAGAATTATGTGCAGAGGGAGGGCACATTTAACCGCAGAAGATGATTTCCCTCTCTTCCCACTGCATTACAAATGTAAACCAAGGAGTATATTGAAAGAAGACATCATCACCAACCGCACTGCACTGGCATCATTGATAGAACAGATTCTTCTACCAAGAATCTGAGAGTGAGAGGTTTAATCGCCAGAAAACAAAACATATATTAAAGTTCGACAATTATGGTCATCTGCGGAACTATTATCTGACATGAACATCAAATTCATAGAGTATTGGAAATAAGATGGACTACAAATTCGTCAAAGACATCGCCAGACAAAATAACAGGAAAGGAAAGAAAGATCCTAACAGTTCTAAGATATTGCAGATGAAGAATAGATGAAGAGACAAAGAAGGAAGCCTATATCACTAAATATAAAGTCAGCAGCGAATCTTTCTGGATGATCTTGATAGCACTGCTATGGAAGAACAGGAGAAGTCCAGTTGTGGAAGCCTAGGAACGAAGCCCTCTCCAGAACCAAACCTAAAGGAACTAAGGAGAGGAACCATGGCGGAGAAAATTCCAAGATTTTTAATTATTCAACTTCTACCTAGAAGCATCCTCAAAAGTCAGGTGGCCATTATAAATGCCTGAATCAAGTTTTCGGCTGCACGCTTTTGTTCAGGTGTGCCTGATATAAGAGCAATACGATCACCCCGGGAAGATTTGGAATCAGAAATCTCTACCATTGCACCCGAAATCTGGAGGGAAAACAAGGCATTACAATGTTATTCAGTCCAGAAAATTCTTCACTATATTAAGGTGAAGTATACATTATGCTCCATAGCAAATCCAAATAAAAAAGGACTTGAAAAACAAAACATAAAGCATTAGACCTTAAGGACAGATATAAATTGCGGAGACATCAAAGGATAGAGACATTTGTCTGTTTATGTTTTATAAGTCACATTTGTTGATGTAATACCAAAATAATCATTACATATTTAAGAACGATCTAAAAAACCATAACTGAGAACACAAGTATCTTGGTCACAATCCAGCATCTTGAGATACATATTTAAGAATGTTAACATGGTGTAGCAAATACGACCATGTGTAACAGCATCACAGGTACAAAGAGTCAGCATACTACATAAGGCGGCGTTTGGTTCATATAATCCAATAAGCCCCCCAGTATCCAGATTCTCATAAATGTGATGCATGGTGATCTAAATACCCATACATATGATTATGCCCCTCTTTGGTTTAGTTCTTAGGGAATCTGATTCCTGCGTTTGGCTTATTCCCATGAATCATAAAATAATATTTATTTTTCCAATATGGATCCCGCATAGGATAAATTTAAAATACTGATTTTTTTTTTTTTTTTTTTTTTTTTTGTGTTCACTGGGTCACAAAATCATTTTTTTTTTGATAAGTAACATTGGGTCACAAAATCATGAAGCTGGAATAACTTAGAAAGAGAGTGGTGACTAGTGAGAGCATCAAAAATTAGGCTAAAGAAAGATAACATGGTATTACATAAACAAAATAAAAAAGAAAAAACACTTTGCAGTGTTCATGTCTACCATTCTCAACAAAAACAAAAACCACTTCTCCTCTCGCTTTGCTTTGAAACATTAAAACAAAATTGGAAAGGGATGAAAGAATGAAAGGAGTTTGGGTGTTGTGGTTTCACAAACTGAGACAAGAAAAATAAAATAGGTCGACGAACATATGTCAACAAGTTTAAGAAAAAACTAATAATGGAAAAATTAAATTTTCCCCAACTCTGATTGAAAACATAATTGAAAGAAAAGAAATAAAAAAGTCTAGTGGCTTCCAAAAAAATTCTAGGAAAGTTAGGTGAACGAAAAAAAGAGGCTTTAGTAACTAGAAAGAAAGTGTTGGGTTGCTCTCAGTTCAAGGAAGGAAACATCCTAACCCAGTTCAAGACTGAGGCCACTGAAAACTACAAGACAAATGGTGCATTTTGATGATTGTGATTAAAAAAAAAAAGGCATTCATCAAAATCGAGAAAGAAAAAATTGATTCATACAGGGGCAGAGAAAATTGTCGGCTAAGTTGCTGGCAGTGGTGCTAGCTTCAGTGTATTGGGGGAGATAGAGGAGTAACCACATGATTAAAGAGAGAGAATGAGGAAGAAAGGATATTAAGTAGAACTTCCTGAAGCCAGGAGATGTGAATGCCCATCTGTTTTGAAGGAAATTAATATTCCCAAAAACTGAGATTTTATGGGAATCATGAGCTATTTGCAACAAACAAGGCAATACCCAGAAATCCTAAGAAATATCTCAGGAAAATATGAGCGAACAAATGTCACCTATCTTTTTGCAATAATCTCTATGCCCTATCTTCAATAACTTGATGGCATAAGCATTTTATCTCTCTCTTTCCCACCATTATATAAGTAATTATCTATTGTTGATTCTTTTTTGAAAAAAAAAAAAGTTCTTTGGCCCAATCAAAATTCTAAAATTTCAACTTGACAAAGTATAAAACCAAACTTTCTGTATAGATAGGGTCATGTTTGAGAATGGCGAAGCATGAAACGAATGCAACATTTTTACATAGCGTATAAAGTTATATAAAGTCATGGAAATGGACATGGGTGATAATAGTTCAGATTTCTTATCTTGATTCGGGTACGCTTCACTAAAAATCAGAAAATTAAATCTTATGTAGGAAGATGAACCAACCTTCCGAATGTTGGCAATATTGGCCCCTCCTTTACCCATCACTTTACCCACTGCATTAGCAGGGACCAAAATCTCAAGATTTGAAGGGGCAGACAACCTGCATAGAGTCATGGGATTAAAAAGCAGAGCGGGATACAGATAGAACGTATTATGGCCAAAGATGCAATCTTCAAGACCAGATCTCACGAAAATAATATACTAACCCTCCATACAGCTTGGATGAATATGTGGGCATTGATCCATAGCCATTTTCACCCATCTATCAACAAAAAAAAGGGTGCCAAAAAATTAAGATAAAACCAGTTCAAAACAAAAAGCAGTCTAGAGAAATGCACATATTTGGAAAGACCCATCGCAAGGGCTTTCAAAGCTCATGCTATAGGTCTTTCACTACCATAGCAATTATACAGCCTACTTAAACATGATATTAAACAAGAGTATCATAGAAAGATCTGAAGATGCCACTGTATCGAATTTGATAAGACATTGACATCATCTCCTACTAAATAGAAAACAAGTTGAAGTTTTCAGCCTTCGCAACAAAGAGAGAAAAGATTGGGGGGGGGGGGGGGAGGGAGGTGATAGGAATTAATAAAATTTCTGATGGCTCATTATAATCAGACAGAAAGACAAACAAAAAAGCATAAAAAGTACCAAAATTATTTTTTTAAAAAAATACTTTCCTATGTTTCCAACAAAGTGAAAAAGGTTGTAGAAATATCAATAACCCGTCGTTTTCAATTATGAAAAAGAATTAGACATCTACTCTTTTTCTTCGGACACATTTGGCATGGTGCTAGAACCAAACTACTCTCTTGCATAGACAAGTGCCATGTCACAGGACCCTAGGCTAAAAAGTATTTAGAAAATCAAAAAGCGATTAAAGCAAGTAATCTGTCAAAAAGATACACATCAATTTAGAAAGATCTTATAATAATCACTTCCCTCCAACAATTAACACTTGTCAACCCCTAGATCAGCACCAAGAGAATCACAAAGTTCATTGTTACTAGCAATAAGGATATAAACATAACTTTTGCTGATGATGAAAGTTATGGTGGCAGTGATGGTATGAAAATACAACAAACAGTATCAACATACCGAGAAAGATCCATATCCATAGAGGCTGCTTGAAGAAAGCATGCCCAAGCCACTTCCACTTTCAACCCTCTGATCATATCCCATTGGAGGGGGACCAGAAGGCAAGACAGATGGAACTGAAAGACCAGTGCCAGCTGAGAAAAGAGAATCAGCACCAACAGTAGGGTTGCGGCCACCATCCCTATCTTTCAAGACATCATCGCGGAGCCTTAACACAATCTGGATAAGTGCATCTCTTACGCTACTAACTTCTCCAAGCACCTAATTGAGGAACACTTTCAATATAAAATACGGAATATCAATAAGAAATAGTAAGACACAAAACTTAATTTCCATTAAACAAACCTCAACAAGTTCATCATTTACATCAGCACACTTAGGCTTCTCGCCTTTCGAGATACGGACATCAGCTTTAGTCCTCTTACGGATCTCATTTATAATAGAGCCACTTTTTCCAATGATACACCCAATAACCTTGGATGGAACAAGGAGTCTAATACTAACAGTGTCATCATCTTCATCATTAATCTTTGCTTGCAACAATAGAACAGCTTCAACAGCCATGGATTTCAAATCATCGGGCGACTGCCAAACAATTGAAAAGCCAACATGAGCAACAAGTATTAGTAGATGATACCATTGTGTAGCATATGGCCAGAACGGAGCGAATGTAATTTATCAATAAACCAAATATAATGATGTAATTTAACAAGGAATTAGAGAAGATTAATCATGTTATGATAATAGACACATATAGGATATAGCAGATAGCTAATTTCTGTTTGGCCTAATAGAAGTTTAAAAGTAAAAAAGTGCCTGCCCTCTGCAAGGTATATGAATTACAGATAACTGCCAAAAATTGCCCCCCACAAATTTTCCTTTGAATTGTTCTTGAAATATAAAACCTCTTCATTCAAGTACCAACCATTGATAGAGCAATCAACTATAAAACTGAACACAATAGATGCATCCATAATGCCAGTTCTAAAAAGATACAAAGGAAAACCAGAAAAATTGGAAGCGAAGTGGATCATCCATTGCTACATATAGTCTGAGTACTTTTAAAGAATCAATAAAAATAAAACAGAAAGGCCAGAAAATGGAACTGTACCTCTGTTGCAGTAATTGTGATGATACACTCATTACGATCATTCTTGGTATCATCCACCTCAATACGAGCACCACTAGCCTGTCTTATACTTTTGATAGTACCCCCTCCCTTGCCAATGACACGCCCAATTTTGTCAAAGGGACATAATACTCTTACAGCTAACTCCTCGGACTGTGAGGCACCACCAAACCCAGACACCATAGGAAGGGCGGATGAATAAATAGGCCATGTATTCCCCGTATCTGCATAACCCTGGAGATCCTGTACATTTGTAGCACCTATGATTTGAGGAAGAGATCTAGGAGGGATGATAGGATCTGTACTTTGATATAGTCCGCCATGTGGATATATAGGGACATCTGATGGGATGATAATGCTTGGAGGAGCTTCAGGTACAGACGTCTCAAGAGGAATCTCTTCTCTAGGAGTAAACTTGTACATAATTGCAGAAACTGCAAACAGTGCTTTCTTCACGGCGTCTGAGTCACCAGTAATCTATTCATATGATGAGAGAATAGTGAAACCACAAAACTTACTGAAAGTGAACCCAGAGAGGAAAATCATAATGAAGAGCATAAATATATATGTTATTTTATGCATAAGATCAAATGACCAAAACAAAACCTTGGTGTGCAACCAAAAAAGTAATTGAGTGTTCCATAGCAGATACTAACCAGGACAACATATGTCATATAAACAATCTACCAGAAACTTGAAATAAAATATGAAATATAAAAATCAATTGACTGGCTATAGTAGATACTAACCATGAGAAAATTGTCAAAGTCCATAGCACATGAATGAGTTGGGTCAGTGGCATCCTTGGCTGAGACCTTAATGTTAGTTCTCGTCTTGCTTCTCAGTTTCTTTATTGTGGCCCCAGCCTTACCAATAATATTTGCAGACTGGCTAGACGGAACAAGAATTTGACATTCCTCCTTATCTTTCCGCTTCTTGTCAGAATCTCCAGCAGTAGCCAAAGCATTTGAAATGGCAGCATAAACTCTGAGAAGAGCATCCTGAGCAGCGCATAAAGGTTCCCTGTCACTGAACTCATCATCAACCTCAACCTCTTCCTTATCCTTAACATAGCTGTAGATTGTTATAACACGGTCCTTAGCACCTGGATATGGATCCACAACCTTGACTTTCGCCCGCGTCTCTTGCCTTATAGAATTTATCACTTTCCCACTCTTACCAATTACACTTCCAATAACCCCATCTGGGCATAGTATTCTATAAATAACCAGTTCATCTTTACCTTTGTCATCTTTTTCATTCACCCGTCTCTTCTGATTCTTGTTGTCATCGTGGCCTCTCTGGGAACGATTTCGCTTCCCGGTCTCACCCATTTTTAATATTTTAAATTAGCTCCTGAAAGTGCAAAACAAGGTCAAGATTAAATACATCCACAGTTACTAGTATGTTCATTATGACCTTTTTCTCAACTTCTCAACCTAAATGCACCCAAGCCACTAGGTATATTGAATACGTCTATTTCTTTTTTTAAAAAAAAATAAAAAATTCAAGCTTCACAAATTATCGTGGAACTTCGAATTCCATTGCTTCCATTTATCAAGCACATTCATTTCTTCAGATATATAAAGTCCACTTTAGTGAAAAGTTATGTTCCTATTAGACCAAAATTTATAATACTTCTTTTTTGATAAGTGAAGAAGTATTATAAATTTGGGTCCAATAGACGTTCAGTTTTTTTTTTTTCCAATTCTTTTTCTCAGCATCCAAACAAAGCTTCAAACACGAACAAGTTGAAAACCCACAAAAACCTACAACAAATTAATTTATCAAGAGTACCAATTTCACAAATTGTGTGCACACACAAGAGAACCCAATATAACATCTACAAATACCAGACGAATCTTGACAAAAATCGTAAGCAAATACCATCAGAAATCAGGGGGACTAAACGAACATCAATGGCAAAGAAAACTTCAAAAGCTTTCCAAACAAAAACTCCCCTCCAAATATTTCCTCCAAACTAAAGAAACAATCTTTACTTTAACAACTCATATACCATGAAAAAGAGAGAGAGCGAGAAATTAAGGAAAATAATTGATCATGAGTAACAATTTCACAAACTGCGTGCGCGAGCACACACAGAGAACCCAATATAACATCTACAAAATTAATTTATCATGAGAGAGATTAGGGTTTTCCCAAGGGTTTATTACCTCGAATATTTCCTCACAAGAGAAAAAATCTAAAACGAAAATTGTGAAAACCCAATTACGGAGAATCTCAGAGAAGCATACCTTTGTATAGGATTACGGCGTAGAAAAATCCCAATCCGAGAGATAGCGAAAAGGCCGTGCCTTCTATAAACCTCTTTGGATACCCTACTTTTCTTTTTTCTCTCTACGACTTGTCTTTTATGGGATGCCATGGTCGTGTCGTTTGGTTCACTCTTTAAACGTTCTGCGAGAATCAGGACCGTTCAAAGGGATAGAGCTCAATGGGGTCCTACATAAGCTGACAGGTGTGAACGGTCTAGGGCCTGAAGGCTGTTTACAGTTTTTGCTGCGAAACACAGAGGATTTTAGCTCCGTGTGTAGTTACCTCCTACTGACAGTTGGTTCCACGTGTGTAACCGGGTATGCTAGGTTGATGTTTACAAAGTAGGACGATATTTTGCAACTCATAAACGTAGGCCAAAAATATCCTAGAATGACCGAAACTCTGCCGCCTCTTCTTCCTCTCTGGGAGTAACACAAGGGCTTATTGGTATAAATTCTACAGGTATAAAACTCTATCCTAATGTGTTTTTTTCAAAAAAATAAATAAATAAATTTAAATTTCTACCGGTAATAGGATTAAACCCACAATTATTTTTATTTTTTGCTTTATGGGTATCTTTTGTTTTTTATGTTGTTAATTGGTATGTAGTTGAGATTCGGCGTGGTGTAGAATGAGGATTTGCCCAATGCAGTCTAAAAATTATGCCATTCTGTGTTTTCGTTTTGTGAGTGAATTGGGTATGAAAGCTTTTTATTGTAGGACGGGATTTGCTTAATACACTAAAACTGACAATTACAAATTTTAGTCAATGCCATCTCAGCTTGAAAAGATCCCAATGAGGGAGAAAATGGAGAGGATATTGCTATGGAAATAGAACTGGGTCCGTGTAGTATAGAAAGGTTATGTTGGATGTTTGAAATTTCCATAAATGTGTTGGTTTAAGGAGAAGATTTGTGGTAGTCGTGCAATATGGTGTGGGATAATTTAGCTTAGTAGGCTGCTGTAAAAATGAGAGTTGGAGTTGAGGGGGAGTGAGTGGCAAAGGAGTAAAGGACAGCTTTTGGAAATGAATGCTCTCATGGATTTGTAACGGTTCTTGAGCAGTGATGCGAAGTGACCAGGCTGTATGCTTAAAACTTATCTCAATAGGTCTACATTTATTCAGTTTCTGTCGGCCACTATGGGCTCGTTTGACAATGCGTTTTCTGTGCAATTTTTGCTTTCTCAATTTGAATTCCGTTTTTTAGTGTACTCCCATAATGAATACCTAAACACCTAGGTTTGCAAACACACGGCTCCCCACATTCTTCTTCTTTTTTTTTTTTTCAAGCCATCAATGTTTACCTACGTTTATTTCTCAACTACAAGCTATGGAAAGCTGAGTGAAAAGACTTGTATAGATGAAAGTAAAAAAATGGAGAAACATTAGCAAACACAAGAGCGTTTTGCTTTTTGGGTAAAAGCCCTATATCTCATGAAGTTTTCATTGGTGTGTGCTTGTCGTTAACCAAGTTCATCCTTATCCCTGTTTGATTGACACTTAACTTTAAGTTCTTGTGGTGCATGGAAGGATAGTATATGAGGAGCAAAATATAAATGTGTTGCTTACATCTTAGAATAGGGGAATCTTTCTTTGTTCCATAAAGATTATAGATAGGTACTGTCCTAGTAGATCATAGAACTTGTTGGTTTTATAATCTGTTTTGGAAGGGTAATTTCTGGGGTCGGGACATTAACATTGTTGATTTTGTGACATAAGCTTAAGCTTGTTATTAGTTACTGAAGTTGGCTTATCAGCAAGCAACGGATTTTTCATTTTCTTTTCCTTTTGTTTTTCAGATATAGTGATTGATTCAAGTGCGCGACGCAGGCCATCGGACAGGAGCAGAGAAATCCTTGAATCAGGCAGAAAGTTCTGATGGGTCTAACTCAAACAGTTCGGATCTTGTAACTCGTGTAAGGAATCTGCTGTATCGCCGAATGCTGGTGGGAATTAAAGATGGACGGTTTTTCTTGGGCACTTTCCACTGCATTGACAAGCAAGGTAATATCATTCTCCAAGATACTGTGGAGTATCGTAGCACCAGATGCACCTCTCCTTCGCCAATGGAACAGCGGTGCCTCGGTCTTATTCTCATCCCTTTCTCTTGCCGTTCCTCATGTCATGTGGATAGTTCTATTGAAGAGCAATTGTCACTGCTAAAATTTTAGGGATCAAGAGCAGTTCTGAATTTGAAAACGTTTCTGCTTGAATCAATGTGATAAGAAACGTTACATTTTCCTTGTTTGTGATTATTATATTGAGAGTTTTGCTTTAAGTAAAAGAAGGAATGTTATAATTGTTATTTGCCCCGGAAATTTTTGCCTGAAATGATGTGATGAATTAGGGAGTTCAACTTATGATTGTCCAGGCGTTCTCTGTTTGCATGCATGTGAGGGATTATTTCTTTTATCTTTTGCTTTTCCTTAGGTGGTCAGGTGCGTATGAGTCTTTAAGAGTATTTGTATCTTGAACCATGGTTTCATTGTGAACTTTATACTTGAAGCAAAGTTGCTTCTATAATTGAGGTTCTGAATGTGATCTTTATAACAATGTGTATTGTAATTTGATTTAAATATATTCACCTTCCAGGAAAATCATTGATTTTGGTTTTTATCTCATATTTGGAACTGTTTTAGTGTTTTGAAGAAAATATATCATTTAACTGAAAAAGGATATCCAAAAAAAAAAAAAACAATGAAAGCAGGAATTTGAAATAATCAATTGGCTTCATGTTTTATGTCTTTGAAGAGAGAAAAGAATTGAAGGGTTCCTTGTTGACCCTTCAATTTTTGTTTTTGTTGGTATTTTTTCACCTATCATTGTATGGAAACGAGCCTGATGAATGGAGTTTAACTATCAGTGAGTGAACTTCCTTTTTCCCTGAAAGATTTCATAGGTATGATGCCAATCCAAAAAGTTGATGGAGATCTAAATTGCTTGATCAATTAAATGGGATTTCTTAGATGACTAATCCTGATCATCCATGCTATTATAGAATATTTGAAGTTGACGGAAACCAGATGTGGTCAGCTCCTGGATGGAATCCATGTACAAAATTAAACTACAACGATTTGTTGAGAACTTAACAATGGATTTGTTGAGACCTGACATTTCCCTAGGCATTCTTGCATATCACTTTTGGAACATTTCGTCAAAATCTCGTCTTCTAGTTGGACAAATTTCAGTATAGAACCAACTTCTTGAAAATTTAGCATTCAGCCCTAGAAACTCGCTGCAATTCGAAAGGAATGCCTTGAATTTCATTCGGTAACTTAAATATTGAATTGGGATGAGGATTTCAGCACTACAGTGCCCACTTTGATAAAGTGGGGGACTGCAAGATTCACCTGGTCAAACACTTGCCATGGGCAGATGGGGGCTGCACAGGGCAAACGAACTCTACAGTCCTCTTTATGGGGCTGTTCGAATTGCTAGTAGTGGTGACTGTTGGTGATGACCACTGAGACGACGTTGATTAAGATGGCAATGACGATAACAATGACCAATATTACGATTGATTATAATGCAGTGGTTTTTGGTTGGACTTGGGGTGGGAAATTTATTTTGATTGTAAAAGAAAAAGGAAATTGGTTTTTATGCAAGCCATAGGCCATTGTATTCGACTTCTGTCTGGTCCAATTTCAATTAGTCTTTAATATTTAGTGCATCCTACTGATCAAACACTCAAAAACTGGCTTGAATTAGTTTTTACTTTTTCTGTGACAATGACAAAACTGTTGGAACTATGAATATCTCTTTCCCTCTTGCATTTGCAACAAAGTACTGCAGCTTGGTGTAATGTGTATCTTGAACTTTGGCAGTGTTTATTCGTCCAGAGTTCAAGCATGTTGTAATATTAGTCATATTGCTGTCCTTGATTTCTGGACAAATGGGTTTGGATGAGGGAAAAATGGTCTTGGAAGAAGACCATCGACTATGCATACAGGTAAGAAGATATCAAGATTCACCAAAAATAGTGCGAGAAAATTTTCTATGATTCTTTACAATGCCTAATTTGGTGAAGGATGTAATCTTCGGGTTGCAGAAACTTGCGATTAAAGCTTTATCTAATTACAAAAAAGAGGAAATTATAACTAATTCCTATTGAGCCTTGGAGCTTGGAGCTTATTTCCAAATTATCTAAGGTAATGAATTTTCATCCCAGGATCTTTTCTGTAAGAAGTCAAACGCAAGGACAACCTGAAGCATTTGTATGATATAATTGACAAACATGATCAAAACCTGTCTTTATAAGATGTTCCATACACAATAAGGTAAGGTACAGCTCGGACGACAGTGTCGATTGGTACTGCAAAGTTAACACCAGATGATAATCCTGTCCCTGTAATACAATGAAAAATCAAAAGCATTCAAACTTTGACCTAAATTGGTTTGCTTCTAGCATCTTCATTATATTTTATATCATCATGGAAACAAGGTTTTGTGAATTTCAAAGTTTTTCTGATGATAGTGATTATATAATTTGTAAGTCTCATGTCTACAGGAGATACATATAAAACTAGGCCTAAACTGGAAGAGCTTTCAATTTAACTGAAAACATGGGTCTCCGATGATTATGCAACCAAGGACATGTTTGGTTCTGGCTTAGAAAAGTTGCTTTTGGCAATTCACAATATATCTATTGAAGATTGTATCACAAAAGGCAATGCACCTTTTGATCAAGTGGTTTAGCTATGCATTCCTGTAGTGAGAGAAATCATGTGCATGGTTTCCATTTCTAGAATACAATTAAAGAAACAAAAAAATGAAGAAGCATCTATTCACCTTTGCGAGTAAAAGTTGCTGTATTAACTCCAATAACATGGCCGTGTGAATCAATTAATGGCCCACCTGAATTACCTGCAAAGATTCCATCAAAGAAGCTTGAAAATCATATGATAAATAGTTAAATACAATTTCTTTCTGAGTTTAACAATGGCTGATATTGAAACTAAAAGCAATATCAGAAGCCGCAAAGGATCATCAAATGAAAATGAGACACTTTTCATATTCCAAAAACCATCAACTATGTCATCTCAGCTAAGGGTAAGAGCATATTGGCCCGAAATTACGCTGTAGAAATTTGGTTTGTAGGGGGTTTTCTTAGATGTGCTTTATTTAGTACTTGAATCCAGATGATATCATGCGTTCCTTGGATGGGCTGCTCATAATATTTATCCATTCGTTTTCTTACAATAACAACAAAATGAGTACCACTAGGTAATGCCTCGTTGTTTGCAGGGTAGCTAATTTTAGCAGTCTCATCAAACATCCCACAGTGGTAACAAAACGTAATGGTCATATACTTTTATATGATGGCCTGAACTGAATGCATATGATCTTATCCACTTAATAGAAAGAAAAGACAACGACTATCAAGGAGTTCATAAGAATGAAAGATATTTGAAAGGAAAATGAAGTTTACCTGCATTAATAGCAGCATCTGTTTGAATAGCTCCTTTAATAGCCCTTCCATTTGGTGAAGGTATCTCCCTTCCTAATCCACTGACTACCTGCAAGACCCAAGTAACCAGTACATAGATGTTATGTCTTTTACTATTGTTAATCCGTTGTGTTACGTGGTAATCTGTTAGTTTGTTCACATTAGAGGACTTACATCAAAAGACTATCCTGATAATTCAGTAAAAGAAAACAATTCAAAGCTAAACCAGTTCTTGAAATTAGATTAGACGAAGAAAAACAAGAACATTCTCAATTGACCACTCAAAGTACTCCACAACATCATTGCATAGTTGAATAGCTAACTGAAAACAGATTACGACCTCACTTGGGATATTACATGGTTCACTATGACCCACTTCGGTATTAAAATCCTTTTTGGTTATTATCAAGTGCATACCAGTCCTATTACAGAAAATTACCCCAGTTGTCAGAGTATTCTCATATCCATAAGGATTTCCAATGGCAAAGCAGCTCTGACCCACATGTAAATTTTGAGACATGCCAAGAGCAACAGGCTTTAATTCATACCCTTCAACATCAACCTGCATACGATATTAGGTTAGCCATCACAAAAGAATTACTGCATTGCAAATAGCAGAAAATTTTAATAATTTAATAAAAGGTCAAACATTAGTTTTCCTTACCAAACTCATCTTTGATATCCTCTTTTACCATATATAATTGTTAACCATGGCATATCAACTAAACATGAATACAAACTAAGCTTTGTAGCAGCATATATTTAACCATTAACTCTTCAAGTTGATTAATCTAGTCAATCTAGAAAACATACAAGCTATGAAATGATATAAGCTTCCATATAAGGTAGCATACGAGCCAAACCAAATTGAATAATAGGTTCTGAAAGCTCAGATTTAAATTTAACAGGATCCAAAACAGGTTTGGTCTTTGCTTGTTTATCTCAAGAATGATCACAAAGAACCCTCTAATTGAGCCAATCATGAGGTGAGGCCAAGGAGTTTGGAAATCTTAAAAGCACTGATAAGCCTATCAAAACATTCACATTAAGCCAGAGCTTGGCTTTAAAAGTGAACATGCATTGGTCTATTACCGAGCCAATATTAAGCCAAGCTTAAGTAGCTTGGTTCAAATAACAATCCTACTCCCCATGTTATCTCACACAAAGATCATTACCAAAACACTCAATATTCAATTTATCACCACAATCATGCTAAAGGTCCCACATTCAAATCCTGGGCACACATGAGTTAAAGGTTTTGAAGTTGGGGATTGGGGACATGCTGGGACTGGCTTCTTGGTTATCTGAGGGATGCCTGCCACTTTGTAGCCCTTTTTTTTTTTGTCTAAGAAAAGAATAATGTAAAAGCCAATTCGTGAAATTTATTTGATACACAACTTATCTTTCGATTGAGTTCAAATACAACCAACTCATCATGAGCATGGTGATGCTTGACTACAAAACTTTCCTCCATAACTAAAGCTGAGATTTGCTGTCAATGCATCTTTTACCATTAATCATTACTTATCAAAAAAAAAAAAATTTCTTAAGATATCATTACTAATCACAATGGGTTAGTGGAGTTGACTTTATAAACAGTATCATTAAGTTAAGTTTATGCCATCTAGCATTAGCTATGGTTTACATCAAGTTAGAAATTTTCTCAACTCTTTCCTGAATTCAAATGTGTACTTCAAATCTGATCTGGTGATACGGTGAACAGCATTAGGCATAATGAAGCACCTCCGAGCCTAGGAACAAATGTATAAGGCGAGAGGTAATATATATATACATCTCATGCTAAGCCAAAATGTAACCATTATTTCATCTTTTCCAGCCAACTGATCATGCCACTTGTTTAGATGAGCCTTCCAAACACTTGTCACTGCATGATTCATTCATATTTTTAATCTAATACTAGGCATATTAAAGCTTAAGTTGCTACCAGCCATTTATGAGCCAATGTGTGGTCAACTACCTCTTTATGTTTCACAGAGGCACTGAAAGTAATGAATACAACCAATTGTGGAAGTTTCCCTTGAAGAGCAAACTCACCTTATCTTCTTCTGCAGAATAGCATGTGCAAACAGATGAAGAATACATGCTTGTTTTTCTTAGCCAGTCAAGTGAATAATGGTTTTTATTATTAGGTCCCTTCTTTCTTAACTAAAAGTTCACTGCTTGCACCATGCCTCCTTCAATTCATGAATACAGGGCTTACATAACCCCTTGTCACTCCCACACCTTCTAATTTTCTTGGTGCCTACATCCCACATCTGGAGTTGCGAGGAAGAAACGAGGCACACATCTTACACCCTTGACATTTAAAGCTTGCCATGTATGACACATGCTGTCTTCAGGAAGCCTATTAAGGTTCAACATTAATAATTTGCTAATAACTTAACAACTGTTTTTGGGGATTAAAATCCAGGAAAATAATTGATCACTTGAAGTGCTATATCGGAAGAAAAATGCAATCATCCAAACAAAAGAACAGAAAAAAGGTTCATTTATCTGAAACATTTTCATGCCTCTCTAAAGCATATGCAGTAGATCATGGAATTCGCCTTAAGTTGATTGCAGTCTTTTTCTAGTGAGAAAGTGTAATTTGTCTATATCAATGATAATGAGAGTAAATAATTGAAAATAAATTGAAAAATAATTTGATTGAATACCTTAAGGACAGCCAGATCATATTCTGGATCAACACCAACAATCTTGCCCTCCCTGCAAAAGCCATTGCCTCTAGCATCTACTAGACAAACCTGTAAAAAGAGCACCAAGAAAACATTGTTACTCAGAGAAAAGCTTAATAAAAATGAATAATAATTTTATCTAGTCCACTCATTTCCGTGTCAGAAGACGAAGTGAAATAACAATGGAAAAATAATAACTAGAAGAAGAGGACTAAAACCTTACAACGGTGTAATCCGCTCCCATCTGTAGCCAATTTAGCTAGAACGTGGTAATTTGTGACCTGACATACACAAAAGAATCTTAATAGCATTGGAGCGAGCACCCAATGAGTTATAAGAGAATATCTAGCAGCATTTCTGAGTATGCATATGACTAATAATAAAATATTCAAACTTACGACATACCCCATCTTGCAATTTTCAGGAGAAAAGTATATACATGCAGGATTTTACCAGGAATTTATTTCGTGTAAAAATATTCAATTTTCC
Organism: Betula pendula; assembly: GCA_900184695.1. NCBI lineage: Eukaryota > Viridiplantae > Streptophyta > Magnoliopsida > Fagales > Betulaceae > Betula > Betula pendula. The sequence continues at coordinate 50,176 of FXXK01000367.1, forward strand.
AGTTCTATTAGGTGAGTTAAATCATCAACACAACCCAGGTGCCGCATAATGTTTTCTTCCGCAAAGATAATCTCATAGATAGTATCTGTTTAGGGAAATCAGATTCAACTCAGAAAAGAATACATGCATCACCACTGAAGTTAGCAGATACAGAAAACAAAGAAGCAATTCATATAACACTACAAGATGGATTCAAATACCAGAACAGAAAAAGAGAATGCTTACAATGTGACCAAACTTATCCCAGATGAAGCCCGAACCTGTCCCTTCAACTTTTGCATTTTCATCCTCAATGAGATTGATGTCGCCGGAAGAGTTCTTGGAACTTCTAACTATTTCAAGGTCTTTAATGAAAACAACAGAAGCTGATGTCTCCTACAATAAGTCAAATAGTTAGATGAAACTTATATAAACATATGTAGAAAAACTACACCTCCTCCCCAAATTTTTATTAAAAAAAGCCAAATATCATAAGGACAGACTAAGAAATTTGATTAACATTCAGTTTGTCTTGAAGAACCTCTTAAGAGAATGACTTTGCATGGTCATCCACTTTTATCAATGAAGTGGCTCTTTGTTAGTGGTGTCCCTATTGCAGTGAAGACCCACCATTAGTGTTTGACTTACCAATTACTTCAATGAAGAACACACAACTACAAACAAGAGACAAGTATTTATGTGGTTCGGCAGTAAGGCCTACATCCACCGGCAATCCGAATAGGGGGAAATTCACTATCAATGGGAGAAATTACAACAAGAAAGGTTTAAACACTTACCTCTCGACAAGATAGTGCACAACCCAATCACCCCAACTCTTACAATCTCATACTTTCACAATGTATTTTTACACCCAAACACACTATGAAAGTACCCCAAAACACCTTGGATCAAACCTTTACAAGAGATATTGTAGAGAAAATCTTTTCTTCTCTCTTTTCTCTTCTACGGCTCTCTTTTTATCTAAGACCATACAATGTGTATATAAGCCATTAGAAAAAAGATCATTCTCTAGTGAATCACACTTATGGTCTATCAAACACATTCGTACATTTTCAAGAATGTCCCTTCACAAAGAAGAAAATGTCAAATACAAAGATAATGAACTAAACATGCATGTGAATCTATATATATCACATTCTCAACAGTCCCTCCTCAGTGTGACTCAATTCTCTGGGAAAAAAAAAAAAACACTAAAGAGAATGTTGGGGCTTGTCTATAAATACCTCACTAAAGCTCTAGCCTCCTCACTTTGCGCTGACAGGAAAAAGCCTACTTTCAAGTCTCCTTTTCAGATCAATTGGAAGGTCAAAACAACTAGAACTAAGCTGAAATTTTGTTAGTCTCTTTTTTTGTGGCTTTTTCCCAACAGCCTTCAATGTGCTACTAAAGGTTAATTGATTAAACATTAAATCCATTATTCAACAAAAAATATTAAAAAAAAAAAAAAAAAAAAAAAAAAAAAAAAAACAGCAGACTACATAAGAATTAAGATAAGTGATCTAGAGCATATGGACAACAAATAATTGAAGGCTCTCAAACCCACTTGGGAAACAGTCATGAATGAATATTGATTCTGTGTAAAAGAAAATACAAAAAAAAATCTTACCCATCAAATTATTCCAATCACTGACAATAGAAGCGAAATGGGTGGAAATAAATTACAATCAGTTATAGAGCACCATTAAAATTGTCCACAGAAAAACAACAAATGCAGAAAGAGACCTGGAAGAGACGCATGACTCGGTCTTCTTCTTGCTGAAGTTCATCCAGTTGGGCAAGTGCAAGGTGAAATGGAAGTGGGGAGGAAGTGGGATTACTGAAACTGATCAAGGAAGCCATTAAAACGCTTGGACCAAATACTATTGCCCTTCGCCTTGTAAGGAGGCTCTTATAATTATTCTGTGTAGAATTTACTGAAGAGGTGGCACTGTGGACTGGAGAGGAGTTCATCTGACAGAGAGAACCCAACACCAACACCATCTTACTTCTTTCTTGCACGGCTCCAACTGATAACCGTCTCGGAACCAAAGCTTGTATTCTAAAAAATGGATTCCACAGTTTTATTTTTTTAATTATCCAAAAGAATGTTTTAGTTAATTTTTGGAAAAAGTATAAATAACTTCTCAAACTATAGCCATATTGTCGACGTCTTCCAAACTATTAATTAAGTCAATATTTTTTTTAAACTATTAAAATAATGTTAATATCTCAGGCTAGCAAAGAAATAAAAATAATTCAAAAAAAATTTTTCAATAGGATAAAAATATCTTTATAAATTCAAAAAAAAAAAAATCTAAACTAAAAATTTAAATAATTTAAAATGCAAAAAAATTTAAAAAAACCATCAACTACCCCCTTCAACCATATCTGAGAGTAACTCCTCAATTTTTTTGTTTTTTTTTTTCAAAAATGAATAAGTGACAAAATCACTCCCAAATGGCATGGTAGTTTGACTACCTCTAATTATGGCCAAAGGGCCCTTATTGGTGTCACTCCCTCGGTTTATTTTTTTTAAAAAAAATATTATTATTATTATTATTATTATTATTTTAGTAATTTTTAAATTTATTTTTTAAAAAATGATTTAATTTTTATATAATTCTTTTTAATTTTATGAAAAGTATTTTTGTCATTACGATATTGACTTTTTTATAATTTTAAAAAAATATTGACACAATTGATACATTATCACTGTGGTAGTAATAGTTTGGAGAGCCTTTTAATTTTTTTTCACAGATAACTGAGCTATTAAAATTGAGAATTTGAGATTAATAAGTCGTTTGGATTGACAAATGGTGTTGTAAGATTGTTGGGGGTTAATTTTTTTTATTTAAAGGAATTTTTTAAATATTTTTCCAAAAGAAAAGCATGTTTTCCTAAATAACTACCACATATTTTCAGAGAGGAAGGCTGGAGTGGAGGGGATGGATTAGATGGAGGGGCGGCCCATCACTCATTATATGTAGAAGAAGAGGCTTATGGCCCAAAACAATAATGCACAGAGTAGAATATGTGCGAGGACGGATAGGTGACCTTCTCCCAAATTAGTATATCACTTTCACATAAATCTTATATATTTTTTATTTGCTTGTATTATAAACACTAAATCTTACATTTTATCATCTCAAATTATTATCCTATTCATAATCTCATAAATTTATAATCGAACCATTAATTGGACTCGACTACCATTTTTGTAAAATTACCGACTATCTCAAAAACTTCAGCTAACAAAAAATAATAAATTTAATTATTTAATTATAATTATAACTATAAAAATTAGAGAAAGAGGACAAAGAAGAAGGTAAAAGAAGACTTTATTTTCTGAATGAATTTTTTTACATGTATTTTGATTACAATGGGTCCTCTTTATTTACACGAATAGGGAACACATTACTTAATTGTAGTGCTGCAATTGTTGTTTGATTGACATTGTAAATGGCAATTAATTTGCTGCTCAAGGAGATGATTAAACTGTGCTGCGCCAAGTGCTTTAGTAAATAACTTGGCAGGTTGCTGATTTGTAGGCACGTGGAATGTCTGAATTATTCGGGCTTAAAGTTTTTATCGAATAAAGTGATAATCAATCTCTATATGTTTTATTCACTCATGGAATACTGGACTCGAAACTATATGGAGGTTGTCTTGTTATCACAATATAGCTTGGTCAGCTGCAGATGTGGCACATTAAGACTTGTCAATAAATGTTTTAACCAAATAATCTTGCAGCAAGTAGAAGCCATGGATCTAAAGTTTCAAGCTTTAGTGCAAAGTTTAGGTTTTTCTATCAAAAGAACCTAGCTTTCTATAATTTCTCATTTGATTCTAAGCCAACCTTAAACTAACATCAAAATAAAGCTGTGACATAAAACAAAACACGAAATGAAAGATCAAGTTTAGCTTTTTCTTACCCCAAAGATGAAAGCTTTAGCCCCATAGCCTCTAAAACCAAGCAAAACTCCTCTCTCTCTCTCTCTCTCTCTCTAAGGTGGATGGGTGGCGAGCTGGGGGTATGCTAAGGGTTCCGCAACTCTTAAATAAGTTCTTTAAGCTTTTTGGACATATTATTGTCCTATGCACACTATGACCATTCGGACGATTATCCTCAACCGTTAGGAAGACTTTCTTAAAATTTTGTTACCTCCTTCGTGGCATCATCCAGATTGGCATTGTTAGGACGATTTACAGACAGTTCATACGTTTTTGCTAAATTCAAATTTCTAAGTGTTTTCTAAACCCAAAACCTTCTCTGTCCTAATTTGAGTGTTCCTCTGCACATTTTTTTTAAAAGTATTTTGGGTGTTCTAGAAAAACCAAACAATATTATTCCATCTTCGTTTTATTTGTTTGTTTATTAACAAATTATTAAAAAAGATTTGCCACGTGTTTTGGACAGGGTATTACACCGATTTCAAAGTCATCAAGAGGTTGATGAAATGCTGGTGTCAGCCAGTTGCTTGAATTTTTGAAAATAATCGGCAATAGATAAATTGCCCTTGTTGATGGTAGAAATTAAAGCTGAAATGAATCATCATTATCCAAGCCTTGGATTGGGTAGCGAGCATACGATCAAGAGTTGCGTATATGGGAGGTGAGGAGTCCAACAACATGAACAACAATACACTCGGATAGAGAAGAGATAAATGTAGAGAGAACAATCTGATCCTGCTGAACCCAGTGAAGATAGGCAGGATTGGGAACAAGAGAAGTCTCTCCAGAGGAGGATGATTTAGAGACCATCTGAGGCGGAGGAGGGAGACCATACTGCCATCAACATAAGTCGCGGAGTTCGCTCGAGTGGTTAGCCCCAAGAAAGAAGTAGCACCTAGCAAGTTTAGAACCTAATACCTAAGGAATAATATTTCCTAAAGATTTCAAGCCTTCAACCACTAGGCCAACTAGCCTAAAAGTAGGACACGAGTTGTGCCTTCCAGACCAAGAAGCAGTCCCTGGTGATCAGTTTGATAGTGATTACATGATGGGGTTTCACGAGAGTGGGAGCGGAGGAAGAATTGGAAGCAGTAGCCGCCATTGCAGAAAAAGATGAATAGAAAACCGATTGTTATGAAAAACATAGAGACAAAGCGTAAGGGAAGGATTAGAAACGTATGACAACAACGCAGTTTCGAGCTTTTTTAGTGAAAAAAAGTGCTCTTTAAGTATTTTACCAAACCAATTTTTTTTAATTTTTGCATGAAAGAGCTTTTTAAGTACTACAAGTACATTTTAAGTTCTTTAACAAAATCTTAAACAGATATTTAAGGTGCGTTTTACATTGCGATTTCGTAGACAAAAAATACGATTTTAAACCAAATTGCAGAAAATTGATCGTTTGGGATAACATTTTTTTAAAATTACGATTTAAAAATGTAAAAAATATGTGTTTTAAATCATAAGCAAGGCGTTTTTTTTAAAAAAACGTACAATTTTAAATGCTAAATTGCGATTCAAAGACTAAAATACGAATTTGCCAAATACTTAATTACGTTTTTAAAAATCACATTTTCAAATCACATATTTTAAAATCATTATTTTTAAATTACATTTTTTGAAATCGTAAACCTAAACAGATCCTAGTCTTGACTCAATCCAACAACAATGACTTTGAAAGGCTAATTCTACTTGAATATCATGTCGACACATATGGATATTTCTAGAGTTTTAGAGAATTTTATCTTGTAGAGTTGTAGAATCTCAGCTATTGATTCAAATCAAATGTTTGATATTTTGCATCCAAGTATTTATCATTTTTGATAATATATATATAGCACATTTACAAACTCTGTATTTACCTAATATAGTATATATTATTTTAAATAAATACTAAGATAACAAAATATAATATTTTAATTTGAAACTGGGACTTTTTAAGAACTTTATAAGCTAGATGATTTTGATTCATATGAGTGCAATACTTCTCTATATAAGAATTAAGCATATATACTAGTTATATTTGAAAAAGCTTAGAGATGCATGGATGTGAGTTCTTTGATTTTATTACCTAAAATGACCTTTGATAAGCTCCAATTTCTTTCCACCTAATCCTCCCAAAGAAGTAAGATTTATGTTCTAATTTGACATAAAAAAAATAATAAACAAGCCAAGTCATAAATAAGATACTCATCAAGTTGAAAGATTAATGATCACAAATGCAATCGCCCAATTGGCTAGCCGTAACAAGTATTAGCGTTTAATCCCACGAGAACACTACTAGTGGCAGTAGTTCAGTGGTCTCAAAGAAATCTCTATGAGCTCTGGGCACGTACTAGGGCGTAGGTTCGTTTTTCTTCAAAGGAAAATTACTCATATAAACCTGATTAGTATTAGTCATCTTGAAAATCCATCGATGTCCTATTAGGGCATAAGTTCGACTCTCTGCAATGGAGAATCACTTACACAAACTTGATTAGTATTAGCTGCCTTAGAAATTAACTAATGTCTTAGTGAGATTCTCACTCAATTGATATTAAGGAAAAGCCTGCAGTTTCAATGCTAAAGAAAAAATATAACACCAAAATCTTTTGGTAATATATTGCACAACAATGATCAAAAAATTTTTTCTTCGAGGATGATTTCATTATTTTATTGTTTAACCACCAAGATCCATTTCATGGTCTAAATTAGATTTTATAAATTTAATGGAGTATATATTACCATGTACACCATTAATACAACAAAACAAAATTTAGATCACGAAATAGATAATGTCCCACTAATATGTGTTCTAAACTTAAAAGACAGAAGAAAGATAGTCACACTATACCTACCTATAACTAAGCGCACACTCAACAGAGATTGAGTATTCTAATAAATTGATGCTTTGTGCATAACCCGATGCTATTATATATGGGAAATTATCGTCTTAGTCCCAACAAAAATAACTATAATGGCTTACCGAATAAGGGGGAAGGGAATGGGAAAGGGGAAATTACATTAAAAGCAAAAACAAAGGTTAGGAAATCCAAACAAGAGCCATGAAACAACCAGCAATAAGTACAAAAAACCTAATAACTATTATCATGACTTGGTGATGAATTTACTACTTAAATTGGCCTTATCATATGTATGGGATAAATCATGTTAGCACCAGCAGCATCCCAATACATTGATGGTTTTGGCATAGTTATCCATTATTATACTGGATCAAATACAAGCATGCATACGCACTTTTAACTCTTATATTTAGGGCCTGTTTGGGATTGCATTAGAGAGTTTAAAAAGTATTTTTATTGGTTAAAAAGTTGTGCCAAACAAAAAGCTGACTTGTTTGGTAAAAACTTCAAAAGTACTTTTGTGACTTTTTACTCTAAAAATGGTCAAAACACACTTTTGGCAAAAGCTTAAAAATGAAATTTTTGTTAAAAAGTTCTTTTTGACTTTAAAAGCCCTATTTCCTAACGTAATCCCAAACAGGCCCTTAGGGACATAATCAAGATTTCCTATGGGAGCTAATTATAAAGAATGAATAAAAGATACATTAAGATTTAAGATTAAATTAATATACAAAAACTAAAAAATAGTATCCATTCAGTGTTAACAAAATAAAAGATACAAAATAATTTTTTCTTAATATATTTCAATTTTCAACTCAACTACCTATCAAAATGGAACAGGATGTTCTTTTAAACCCCAAAATCATCTCTGATTGAATTTGTACTAAATTTCACAATAATTTCTCTTTTGATGTACAATATTAAAGAGTCTGTCAGAAAATTATCTTCAATTTTGTTGTGAAGCCTAATTTTGACAATATTAATGGGTAAAAATACTCGTTCTGTAGTTTCACTAGAAACTAGAAGAATAAACACAAGTACAATAACTCAAAAAAAAAGTTGGTAGATAGTTGGTCTTTTGGTGCTTACCAACCATTGGTGATGTGTAAGAGACTTTTTTTTTAAAAAAAAAAAATCGCTATCACTTTAGCAACCTTTTTCATAATATGAAACTATGTACAAAATCCAATGTTTCAAGATTCTCATTACTTATCACAAGGGTTTCTTCTTTTTTTTTTTTAATCATGTTCACACATACATTTTGATATACATCATTAAGTTCTATAGATTTTTTAGGCTAATCTCAATTTGAATTTAATTTAAAATCTTAACCATTAATTTAAAATTAAATTATTTAGATTCTATCACTAAGTATTTACCATATTTAGGGTTTAATCAAAGAAATCTTCTCAAAAGAAGAGGCTCTAGTTATTAGCAAGCTACCAATTAGTTGCTCATTTCATAGAGATGTACAGATTTGGAAAGGTATGGCCATAGGTGAATTTTCTGTTCGAAGTGTGTATCATTTGGATAAGGAAAGACAAGATGCTTTGAAAGGTGAATGCTCCAAGCCGTCTCGTGATAGTGATATTTGGCGGATATTATGGCAATTACAAATCCTCAATGCCGTGAAGATGTTCCTATGGAGAGCTTGCCACAACTTATTGCCAACCAAAGACAATCTGCTTAAGCGATGCATAGTCAAGGAATCGTCATGTCCTATTTGTGGCCTTAAGGTTGAAAGTACCACCCATATTGTATGGAGTTGTTCTTCAACAATGGATGTGTGGGGTATATGTGGCATCAAATTTCAAAAAAGCCATTATAACGGTTCTGATTTTATTCCGCTGTTGGAGGAGATGCTTAACAAATGTGACTGGGGTGAGTTTGAAATTTTTGTACGAATAGCACATCAAATTTGGTTTAGAAGAAATTCTATTATACATGGCAGAGAATTCCTTCATCCCAATCTCCTAGTGAGGGCAGTGATGGAATCCTCTGAGGAATATAAGAAGGCAAACTTGAGCGAGACTACCCCACCACACGGGATCAATGACGGAGCCCAGACAAAATGGCAAGCCCCCCCAGTAAGTACCTATAAGATAAATTGGGATGCTGCAGTGGACTTTGTTAATGGTCGCATGGGCATCGAAATTGTGGTACGTGATTATGAGAGGCATGTGAGTGCAGCAAGGAGCTTGACTAAATTAGGTAATTTAGAACTAGTTGCAGTTGAAGCCCTTACTGTTTTCCAAGCCATTGCTTTTAGAAAAGAGATCGGTCTTCAACATATCATCCTGGAAGGTGACGCAATCTAAGTAGTTAATGCAGTGACCTCTACCAATCATAATTGGAGTAGATTCAGACAACTTGTGGATGACATTCGTATTCTTATTCATTCGATGTCTAGTTGGCAAATCACACATATTAGTAGAGTCGCAAATTCTGTAGCACATGGCTTAGCTAAAGCGGCCATTAGACATGTTATACATCAGGTTTGGATGGAAGAAATTCCTTCATGTATCTGTAATGTTGTTCTGTTAGAGCAATCTACTCTATTTTTTTGATTGATTAATGAAAGTATCTATTATTTTTTTTAAAAAGTATTTACCATATTTAGAAAATCATAATTTTCATCTCACTTAACAGTAAATGTTAAGATGGTTAAATATGATGAAATTACTCTAAAATTTAAAGGATTTGATTCTACCATTTGCAAGAAGAAGTCTAATTATCTTCTTATTTGCGCTTATTAATGAATCATACCTTTAATTTGTATGATTATGCATATTCTAATTTTTTTTTTCTAAGTAAATTAGAAAAGGGATACACGAGTTCAAAATATTGAAAAAGGGGTGGACTCTCCAACAACAAACCCAAAGCGGAATCATGCATACTCTAATTCTATACAGTGTCGTGATACAATATTGTATGAGATAAATCATTACTAAATGCTTTGAATGATGAAGGCATCAATCTATATGAAAAAGCAATTGAGAGTTGCCAATTTTAGTAAAGAATATCAAATATAGCAATTTGATTCTGCAATAGCAGAAAAATTTGGTTGTCTTTTATGATATTTTCAAATGATACAAAATGTCATTTGGTTCAATGTTTCAGGCTTATTCGTTATAAGCTTATATAAAGTCTTTCAATTGATAGGGACCAAACTTTTTTTTTTTTTTTGTCTTAAATACCATATATTTTTACCTCTATATATAACTTAAAGACAACTTAAACGGAGATTTAAATAAAAAGTGTGAATTGTTGATGAGGGGGTCAAAGTTTTCCTCTAAATTTGGTTGAAGGAAATTATTTCAACTTAGACATTTGTCCTTAGCACACATGATTCTTACATGCATTTTTAAAATGTATACCAGAATTATCTGCTCTAAGGACAAATATCAGTTTAATAAATTGAATTTGAAGAATTTTTTCGAATCCAATGTAAATGAAAACTTTGTCCATACGAGAGCTAGGGGAAAAAGAGTAAAGAGCAAAGACTAAAAGCAGTAGGTTTTTAATAGTTATATTCCAAGATACCAACAAATTACATTCCCCCCGACCCCTCCCTTTTTTTTTCCAGAGCAATAACAAGTGAAGGAGGGAGGGGGGGGGGGAAGGAAGATTACAACAAATAAAAACTTATAAAAAGGGATAGGCAGCCCAACAATAAGCCCCAATACGATCAGAACAATATAAAAATAAATAAATAAAAGGGGATGTGTCAAATGAATGGCACAACCCTATATATTCTTGACACAATTGCCAAGAAAATTGGCCGCCAATAAAGGCAGTTTGAGAAGGTGAACCAGAGACAGAACAACTGTTGCAACAAATGAGAACCACAATAGCGAAGGGTACACTGTTGGAGGTCAGATCGAAGCCACTGGCGAGAGGCACCATCATGATGTTTAGAGAACACCTCAAAAAGAACTGCAATCAGATTTGGAGATCCCCAAAGGCAAAACCAAGGAACCAACTATGGAGATCCACTATGAGAGAGAGCGAGGAGCCAAAGACCAAGCGTGTGGACTAAAAAGGCACAAGAAAGGCGATGTTGCGTGCACCACATTCGAAGTGGCAAAGACAGCAAATTGGAATGCAGAAGGTTGGAGATGGTGACATTGAGGCGCATGGGTGCTGAAGAAGAGCGGAACGTGGAAGATCTGACTCCCAAGTTGTAGACAAAAGAAAATAAAAAAAGAAAAATAAAATAAAAAAGAAGGAAAAAGATGAGCTAGCAAGGCAGTTTCCAATAAAGGAAATGAAGAGCAAAAGGAATAGAAAAACTCAAGGGGAGTGGAGAAGGGAGAGACAAGATTTCCAAGTCTTTTTTTTTTTTAATAAAATATAAACTTAATTACAACCTTTACACAGTAAGCAATTATGCTAACATTTGAGGTCTTCCCTACCCAAATAACACAATTGGTTTTAAAAGTTACACACATATGGTTATCAACAAATTGTACTCACTTGTCAAACAAATTAAACCTTAAGTAGATAAAATAAAATTTGAAAAAAATATTATATGCAATGATCATTTTCCTTTGACTTATATATTTGAAGCATAAATGGTAAATTGCTATGAAATGTACTTTTTTTTCTTCTTTTTCCTATTTTGCTATGAAATGCAGTTAAGTTAAAACATGTGTGATAGTTTTTTTTTTTTTTAAAAAAAAAAAAAGAATGAAATTTTTTACAGATTATGGTAGCTCTATATGCAAAAGTCCAAACAATTTACACTAACCATTGAAAGATAATAACAAAGAAAAAAAGAAAGGACAAGATACAAACAAGAACATAAGTAAAAGCCAGCAATTGTTAGCCAGAAATTGTTCCTTTGAATATCTACTTCTCTTCATATTCCATATATTATGGAAGATTTTTCTTTCTTTTTTCTTCACTTTTTGGGTGAAAGTTTCTAGACCCTTGAAGCCGAATTTGTCTATTAAATCTCTGAATAAAATCTTCAAATTTTTTGTTCAGTTCCTCATCAGATGTGGTTGAAGACTCATTTTCTTCTGCGATTGCTTCCTGCTTTTCAGTCTCTGACGGCCACCTTACAATGTTCTTCCTCTCATCAATCACCACTCGTTTGGTTATTTCAGACTTACTTCGACGATAAGTTTTTGCATGAATCTTATGAGCTTGCGGGGTAAGGACATGCCTCTTCTCTTGCAAATCTTTATGTTGACTTTGCTTTTTGGAATCATTTTCGATGACAACGCGCAAGTTTCTTTCTGGGAAAGCTCTTTCTTTTGCTACATATATTACTTTCTTTTCTTGAAAATTATCAACCTCTTGCTTGGTAGTGCTTTTTTCGCCGACTTTCGGGTGTTTTGAAACGGTAGATGACACTTTTTTCACTTGCCTATGCATCATTTACTCTCTGTAAACATCTTATTTTGCTTTCGACAAAGAGAAGGCATACTCTAATTCATTACAATGTTGCGATAAATCATTACCAAATACTTTGAATGATGATGGTATCAATCTACACTAAAAAACAATTGAGAGTTGCTAGTTTTAGTAAAGAATAAAAAAATAGCAATTTGATTCGGCAATGGCAACAAAATTTGGTTGTCTCTTATGACCTTTTCAAATCATTGGTTGTCTCTTCTGACCTTTTCAATTCATACCAAATGCCATTTGGTTGAGTGTTTCACGCTTGATTCATTTGCCTTATAGGCTTATATGAAGTTTGGGTTTGATTCTAATAAGGGCCAAACTTAATGGTTTGGCCTAAATACAATATATTTTTAATTCTATATATAACTTAAGGGAGATCTTCAAAAGAAGGGGGGGCTATTGACCTTGCTAGCTCCCTCTCGGTCCGTCTCTAGTTATACTAGTGTTATATAAACAATATGAATTGTTAATGTGTGTGTTGGTGTGTGTGTGTGTTGTGTGTTGGGGGGAGGGGGTATACCAAGCAAAAAGAGGAAGAGATAAAAGATCAACTAGATAAACAAGGAGAAGATATAAGATAGAGTTTGTTTTTACTTAGAGATATCATTCCCAATGGCGTAACCATATTTCTATCTAAAATAGCCAATCAAAAGCTACTTTATCTATTTTTTCGCTATACCATTTAAATATTCTTTTTTTTTTCATTTTTTTATTATTTTTTTTTATTTCTTTTCTAAGGATCGTATTTTTTCAACAGTCATATTTTTCAAAGGAAGTTTTTTTGAAACTGACATTTTTCTAACAATCGTTTTTTTTTTTCAAATGGTCATTTTTCTAACGATCATATGTGGAGAGAGAGAGAGAAATGTGTATTCTTTGTTGGAGAGAAAGAGATAAAAGAAAAGAAGATGGATAAAAACCTTAAAGAAAGAGAGAGGCAGAAAGAGAAACTAATAAAAATGTATGCATTGGTGAATAGTGTCAACACACATGTGGGTTGACACTATTCACCAATGCATCAAAATGGAGTGGGTTTTTAGTGGTTTGATTAGCCATTTTAGCTAAAAAGACAAAATGGCTAAGCCATTGGGAATGTTCATTGCATTTTGCAACAACAGATGTGCAGTAGGTTTCTATCTCATAGCAATTACAATCATGTAAAAAATCTTCATAGTGTATCTATTAATACAATACAAAGGCTATCACCAAATATTGAAGTCAAAATCTTTACCAACTACTATACTTGTTTATGGTAGCAGAGCCTTAGACATATGTCACCCATAGCTATAATAGATTCATCTTCTTCATCCACCACCTTAAACACCATTTGTTCACTTATCACATCGAAGCTCACAAGGCACAATTATCTCTTGTGGAAGGCTCAACTAGTGCCTTATCTTTAGGGGATCTAGATGGAACTACACCACCCCCTTGTCAAATTATTCCCCTAACTAGAAGATGTTAACCAAACCATCGGCAATTTTGGTTTTTTGCACTAGATCCAACAAGATCAAATGATACTTAGCATCATACTTTCATCTCTTTCTAAAGGCATTCTCACTCCTTACTTTTGATATTAATGTGCCAGTAGCAAATCTTGTTGTCAGAAATTCATCCATGCAATCACAACCAAGGGTCTCGCCAATCAACCAACATAAACTTAGGCAACAAATAGAACATGGGGAGATCAAGTTTCCTTTAAAGCCCACTCTAATACCATTTGTTATGATCTTATACATTATATGCACAACAGAATAATCCCAATTATTGGTTTTAAAAGAACATGTGAAGATGATGCTTAAAAAAAAAAAAAAAATTAAACAAGAGAGGGACACTTACATGCAATTTGGCTATTCCTTGGCAATTTATTTATTTTTTTTGCTTCTTAATACACGACTACCTCTAGGGATTTTAAAACCTTGGAATCTTCTCTCCGATGATTGAAGATGGCCAAGAGGAGTGGGCTCAATCTTGTGAATGAATTAAGTTCATCTTATGCCTAACAAGCAACTCTATTTATAGGCTTGAGCCTGCTTGGAGGAGGAGACATAAAACATGTCATCAAACACAGGGCAATGTGGCTAGGGCTAGGTTTTTATCCATAGCCCATTCGCCTCCTTTGAAGTGGCTTGGGCTTGGTTTTATCACAAGCCCAGTTCCCACTTACATGCCCCTTGCTAGTATCTCGCATGTTTTAAAACAAAACATAGCCCAAATAAATAAATATAAGAATTTTACCATGGTCAAATTAATTAGCTTGAAGAGTGACTTAAAAGAGAAAAATAAAAACTAGCTCCAATAAGCTTGTAACACTTGTCATCTCATGACTTATCACCAGTTACTATTAATTACAATTAAGTCCAGTAAAAAAAATGTAATTGCACTCTAGACAATTCTTCTTTGATTAACATTTGATTCCAGCATGAAATATTTTGTATTCGAATTAATGTCATAATTGACTGTCACATTAATTCACTACATATTTTCCTTGAGTACCCAATTTAATCATATAATTATTTTCATATTTGTGAAATCTCATTTCACCAAGTATATAATTATTTTAGTAACTCTTACTAAAATGTTTTGGCTAGAGATTGAGAATAATTATTCCATTAAATATATGGAAAATGCTTAAAAATTAATTAGAAATTCCTCTAGGGGATCAACTAGTATTTTTTTCAAATCAAATAAGGCCCACCTCTTCAAATGAAGAGATGAGCCCCATTTAATTTAAAAAATAAAAAAAATGCTAGTTGATCCTCTAGAAGGATTTCT
>FXXK01000367.1:74837-98989 GCA_900184695.1 Betula pendula
GCTGTATATATGATTTTTTTTAAAAAAAGTTTTGCTTTGTTTTTTCTTGTATTTTCATAAGTAAGTTCAAATATATTTTTTTCAAATTTATTTTCATAATTTTTGTCATTTTTTTTAAGGAATTTGAGCAAATTTCCTTTATCGTAGGTCGGAGAAAATTTATGTCCAAAATAAATCATGTCACTACAAAAAATAACTACAGCTTAATAAGGACGTCGCGTGCATTAAAGCACATTTATGAGATGAACCCATTCTTTACAAATCATGTCACTTAAAAAAAAAACCGAGGCGTTCAATAAACGCCGAGAACTAATTCTCGGCTTTTTTTTCTTCTCGGCGTATAGCATATGCTGGCATACATGGCCCATGGGGTCAAGAAAGACGAACGCCGCGATACTTTTTAGCTAGCATTCTCAGCGTTCTTCTATAAAGGCCAAGAAAGCTTGAAGACCATTTTTGGCGTTTTTATATACGCCGAGAAATTTGAAGACAATCCTCGGCATTTTTTTTAGGGGCATTCCTTATAGGCCAAGAAATTTTGGCGGCATTTTCCAAACAAAAGCGGTTAATTGTATTAATAAACCAGAATTGGAATATATATATATATATATGTCCTCGGCATTTGTTTAGGGGCATTCCTTATAGGCCAAGAAATTTGAATTTGAATTTGGTGGCGTTTTCCAAACAAAAGCCGTTAATTGTATTAATAAACCGGAATTGGAATTAGAAAAAAAATAGAAAAAAAAAAACCACCGGAATTGGAATATATATATACTAAATAACTAAAAACACACTTTCAATTTTGGACGCAACCTCATCTCTTAAAGGGGTATCATCCTTATTCTTATGAGTTGGTGTAAATAATTGGGCCCTTCTAGGGGGTCGTCCCTGATGTATTTTCCTACATATTATTAATTAGAGAAGCAACTTATCAAACATATTACATGTAATCATGATGATTTTCTGTATTTCAAATTTGTTTTCTTAAAGTGTGTAAAATATGAGTACAATTGTAAACAACTACATGATATATAGAAATATTAGTACAATAGTAAACAACTGATGTATAGAAATTTGTCACCTCTCTCTCTCTCTCTCAAACCCTAGGTTTGAGCCGCCACCTCTTAAGTGAGGTCCTGCTACCGCCTTGTGCAATTTTTTTGGGGAGGAGGGTTTCTCTTGGCACTTCCCGATGTTTTTGGTGTTTTTCCCATTGTTTTTTTATCTCCCCCTGCTGTAGCTTCTCCCCCTCTCGTGTATTTGCCGACCGCTTCTCCCACTTCGCCATCTGCCTTGCTCACCATGTTGATCATCGGGAAGGATGTGGTTCTTAGATTGTTCTTTTCTAAAGTCTAATCTACCTTCCTTGGTCACTTCTGGCTTGCCACGCGTTCGCTCATCATCTTCCCCGACTCTCCAGCTCCCCGTCTTTGGCCGCTACTCCTCCGTCTAATGTCCATGCGTCGGCATGTAGATCTCACAAGCCGTTCAGCCGCCCATCCTCCGCCAAAACTGCTGCTTTTGGGGTTTTGTTTGTTCTTTTTTTGTATTTTTCTACTGTATTTCTATCGTTTTCTTTGGTTCTTTGGTTTTGGTGTTTTTCTGTTTGGGCCTTTATCTCCTTGTATTTTCATTGATTTGCTTGTTGGTGGAAACCTTGCCTTCCGATGTTCTTTTGTCAATTTTGTTCTTTATGGGCTGGCTGCTCGTTGGCTTCTCTGCTCCAACCTTCTACGGTGCTAGTGTGTTGGTGGTTTTCTGGCAAGGATTTCAAAAGGTTTCCTTTTGGAGTTTCTTGTGTTGACTTTTATTGCAGTCCTTTGTGGTCGCTTTGGTTTTCTTGATGGGCCGAATCATTTTTTTGACCATTCTCGATGATTTGCTTGTCCTTAGGTTGCCGCACCATTTTGTGGTTGTTTTAGGGCTATTGTTTAGGCTGCCCAATCATTTTTTATTTAATTTTGATGTAATCCATTTTTCCTTTCCCCCCACATTGAATAGAAAAAATAAAATAAAAATAAAAATAGTAAACAACTACATGCTAAACATACCAATAGTAGTGACGTCCTCAGGCTAGTATTGCTGTGGCTGTGCCCCCTCCTTGGTGTAGTGGAGTGGTTGTGGCCCAAATCCCTCTGCAGTGGGGGTTGATTGTGCGACAAGCCCAGTTGTGGAAGGGGAGGGATGTGCTCCCTAACCATTAATTAGTGGCATATGGTGAAGGATGTTTCACATATATATCACATATATCGTACAAATATCATATAGGGACTTCAAACCTCAAAGAGATGTGGAAGTCGGCCTCCCATATGCTGCTCAAATTCCCAAGATGCCTCTTCAACCCCATGGTTTCACCACAATACTTTGACCAATACGATATTCTTTTTATGCAACTCTTGTTCCTTGCAATCCATGAACCTCACACGTCCCTCCTCATAAGTCAACCCCTCCTGGATGACATGGTCGAGGTCGTGCACTTATTTATGCAACATTAACATGTGAAATACATTGTCCACTCTAGCCAACTTCGGGAGTAAGGTGACTAAATACATTACCGGGCCCACCTTCTTAATGATTTTGAATGGTTCGACATACTTCGGGCTTAAATTCCATTTTTTCTTAACTTCATCGCACCCTTTATGGGTGGGACCTTCAAGAATGCCATATCTCCTACTTCGAATTGTAGTTCCCATCATCGATTATTGGTGTAACTCTTTTGGTAGCTCTGTGCTGCAGTCATCCTTCATTTGATCAGTGCAACCTTCTCTTGGGTGTCTTGTATTAAGTCCAAGCCCAATATCCGCCTTTTGCCTACATCACTTCAATACAAAGCGGGGCGACATTTGCACCCGTACAACGTCTCGTACAGTGGCATCTCAATGGTCGCCTGGTAACTATTGTTATATGCGAACCCAATCTAAGGAAGACACTGTATCCAACTTTCTTTAAAGTCGAGGACACATGCTCATAATAAGTCCTCAAGAATCTGGATGATCCTCTTTGATTGCTCATCCATCTGTGGGTGAAAAGTGATGCTGAATTTCAATCGCATTCCTTTCGCTTTTGGCATACTCGGCCAAAACCTCGAAGTGAATCGGGAGTCACAGTCTAACATTATGGTTGTTGGCACCCCATGCAATCTAAATATATTCTGTACGTATAGCTCTGCCAGCTTCTTCATTGAGTCATTGACCTTGGTTGGGATGAAATGGGCGGTCTTAGTCAATTTGTCGACCACAAGCCAAATGGCATCCTGTTTTGATGGTGCTCTGGACAAACCCACGACAAAGTCCATGGTGACTTAATCTCATTTCCATTCTAGCACGAGGAGTAGGGGTAGGTATCTAGACTCTCAATTTGAAAATATGTAATTTTTGATCCCTAACCTCAGCATTTTGGGTCGGGGTCAAGTTTTTTGGTCCAAATTTGAGTAAGCAATTTTTTTTATTTTTTATTTTATTTTATTTTTATTTCAGTTAATTGAGCTAAGCCCAAACTTCTTGGGCTGTTTTTTATGCTTTTGTTATGGTTTAACACTAAATGGGCCAGAAATGCTAGGCTTTTTTTTTTAAAGCATTTTGTTACCCTATCAATCCAAATTGAATTAAACTGAATATCTTTTGTTATGCTTTTGCCGGTGATTGGGCCTCAATTTATCCAAATTCAGCAGTATTGACAATGTCAATCCAATTTATCTATTAAAAAATAAAAAAAGATGATGTCAATCCAATTGAAACCCCAATCCTAAGTGCATAAAAATCACAACATATAAATAGTTACCCAGCACACTAAAAATTACATCAAACACACAGAAGTCACGGCATAGAAATTACACCAAACCAACACACATAAAAATTGCATCAAACACATTATATAGACGCTTTTCTTTGTGATCCATACACAGATTCAAGAATGGAGGCCATGTCCTCATGCTTTGAAATATCGTTATCATGACCTATGAGTAAACCACACAGTCAAAAATGGAGGCTAGTCATGTTTTTTTTTTTTTTTTTTTCAAATTTATATATCATATTCTTTTGGGTGGTTGAAATATTGTTTTCATTTCATATATTTAAACCATATGCTAGAACTCTATAATTAGTTCATACTACAAACCATACACAGTCAAAAATGGAGGCTAGTCAAGTCTTTTATTTTTTTTTTTAATAGAAACCATTACAGAGACATTTCAGAGCAGACGACTGGACAAGGGCAATAGATTAGGAGCTCGAGCCAAAAGATAATAGAGGAATGACTATTTTCTCCATTAAAGGAATAGTCATTCTCTCATTACTATCGAAATGACTATTTCAAGATTAATTCATTTCTCCTTCCATTTTTAATAAATATGGTATTATTTGATGTAGAATTGTAAGAGAGCAATGTGCATGGTATGTAAAGTTAATTAAAAAAATTCCAAAAATGCTTTTTTTTTAAAAAAAATTTTGATTTTAACTTTTTTTTTTTTTTAAAAAAATAGGGGTATTTTTGGAAGAATGACAGAAAAGTGACTTAATTGCAATAAAATGGTAGTTTAATGTATCTAACTGTCACACCTGTTAGTTCGTAGAGCCTTTTTTAAAAAAGACTAATAATTCAAAAAACTTAAGTGTATTTAACCCAAGTTTTAAATTTACCAGTTGTTCTAGTCTTATGGCTTATATATTTCCGCTGCATAATGTTAGAAAAATATTCTTAAAGGTGAAAGGAGTAAGAGTAGCGCTCCAAGATATTAATTTATATTAGGCATAATTATTTGAGGCATTACATTTAAAGTCATTGCGGGACTAATGGTCTCCCTCATTCATTGGATAGTTGATCGGTCAATGACACGGAACGTTTAGTCATGTTGAAACCGTCTGTCCAATAACATATTGCCACACATTTATAAACTCTAAGGCAACAATAAAGTTTTGGGGACATTGGCATATGGTCCTCGTACCATTATATTTGTTCACTCGGTTTGTGGGTCTAGGTTTCATGGAGCCAGATATTTACAAGTTACAAAAGATGTTCAAATATGCACCCAACAATCAAAAGATAGGGGTCCAGAAGGAAGAAACAGAGTGAAAAAGGAATAGCTAGTCAAAAAAGGAGGGGGGAAAGAGGTTATTAGGATGGTACGATGTCGTTAGGTGCATAATGCATTGCACTTTTCTTTTCTTTTCCTTTTTCTCTTTTTCTTTAAAAAAGGGTATTATGAGTATAATTAAAGTAAGTTTTGCTCTGTTGCTTAAAAAAAGAAAAAGAAAATAAATAAATAAATTTATAAGTAAACACGACACTCCATATTACTCTTTCGGTTTTTAACTTCTAAATTTAACTCCTTTAAGTTTTTTCGCAATTTTTAATTAGATCATTCCGTTAGTGTCATATTTGCATTTTTGCCATAACAAATTAAAATCATAATTTCTTATTTTATTACAAAAAGAAATTCTAAACAGAAAATAATTAAAAATCTTCAAAAGGGCCCCGGGGGGAGGGGGGAGGAGGATCCTAGTAATGTGAGTGGTCTTTCATGGGTGGCTGTACAAGCCACCCCGTGCCTCCAGAGGTAATTTGCATGTAGGTGGTGGCTGCGCGACCCATTCCTTTGCTCGGAGAGTGGGGGTGGATGCTTGAGTCACTTTTTAGTGGCAGGGTGCAGAGTCTGAGAGTCATCCATTTTTTTTAAAAAAAAAAAATGATTTTTATTTTTTTAAAAATTTATTTATTTTTATTAAAATAAAAATTATTATTTTAATATAATACGTCAAAAATAATGATTTGGCGGCATTACTATTTTGGACATAAGACAACATAAGGATTGAATTGAAAATTTCGAAAAAACTTAAAGACTCAATTTTAGGATTTAAAACCCAAAAAAGTGATATGTAATGACACATTTACTTTAAAATTTATTATATATTTAGCTTCTTCTTTTTGGTCTTTTTTCTTTTCCCCTTAGAAATGTGATTGATAATCGTTGACTGAAAAATAATTTTGGAATAGGAAAACAGTTTACTTTTGCTTAGATATTAATTTCTTACTTTTATTTATAGAACTAAATTATTATCGATACCCACTTAATAGCTTTTTTAAAAACTATAAAAAAGGGTAAATGCGTCATTAGCTTAGATCTCATATATAAATAATTTTTTTATTTCTCCCTCTCATTTTACGCTATTGTTCGGCTACTGCCCTCTCTCTTTTCATATCCCTCTCTTTTCACTCTCTACTCAGGTGGGTGGCTTGCAATGGTCTGTGTGTGATAGCTTCCGGTGATCTGTGGTGGCTTGCGGTTGGTTGTAATCCAGCACTTTATAGCCGTTTCAGTGGTTCGCGGTGGCTGCGCAAAGAAGAGAGGGGGTGGAGAAAGGTACGCGACCATCGAGTTATGTAAGGCCTGCAAAAATATATTACATTGTTGTTTCAAGGTGAAGTAGTTAAACCACACTTGGAAATTCGAATTATATACGATCAATTTGAATTAATACACTGTGCACTCAAAATTGTTTCCCGCAGGTTTTTCGGCTTTCTTGAAACAGTTTTCAAAAACCATTTCAAAGTGTTTATTTGTTGTCTCTGTATCTCAGCTGTTTTTTTTTTTGGGGGGGGGGGTCTCTGAACAAAAAAATCTCGTTTTTGTTTTTCTTTGTGATCCACACGGCACACACAATAAACAGGTTGTTGGGTGGTTCCTCTCACTTCCTCCTTTGTGAGTGACCAACTCACCGTTACTCACGTGAGCTACAAAACAAAGGGGGGGCAACCTTTTGTTTTTTTGCAAAAGGTAAAACATGCATTGTTAATTAATTGCAATAACTTGGTATCGGCTCGGATACCATATAAGAACACAAACATTAAAAAAAAATAGTTCGGCCTATCGCTCACGTCCACACATCAAAGTCTTTTCTTGGCTACATCTTTCCTTCGTTATTTGATTTTGTACAAGGTTCTATTTATAGAGAAATAATCTGAATGTTTCAATACTTAATTTACATAGATCATCTTATCACTCTTGAGTTCTTGTAACTCTTGTCTATTGAGTTATTGTAACTTTTGTCTCTTGAGCTTTTGTAACTCTTGTTTCATTACGCATAGGGCTTGCTTGTCAATGACAAAATAAAAAAAATAAAAAATGAAAATTGTAGAAAAAGAGAGTGATCATTTTGGAGAGCACGATTGATAGAGAAGAGAAGAAAAAATTGGGCTTTTCACATAGACATTGGTGTCAAACATTCGAGGGTCATTTATGGCTCGATCTTGATGAAATTTTAGTATGTTATTCTTGATGATAAGAGCTTCATATTCATCGGTGTTGATCGTTGAAGTTTCTCTCTAGATGCTTGGCTGCTTATACCCACTTTGTGAGATCTTTCTTTGTTTGGAAGACATTTGTAAACTCATTATTATTGATACCGGAAGATTTAACTGGACAAGGTGACGTAGCGGAAGCAATGAACATGAATGAAAAACTGTGTTTCCAATGCTCAAATCAACACATGTAAAGCCATAAAAAGGTAAAAATCTTCTAAGAATGGAAAATAGACAAAAATCCGTAATAATAAATTAATTATGGAAGTACTTGGTGTCACGGGAAACCTAAAGATAGAAGTTATTATGCGGGATATTCTCCAAATTGCCCTCTGTCAGTTTAGTCTTCGCTTTCCTTCTTGGTCGAAATCCTTGAATCTGGCTCATTAAACCAGTCGATACTGAAAGGACTTGTTAGTAGAATCAGAATGATCTCTCAGGAGCTCGGGATGGCTTCTCGGAATGGCCTTCAATGAGTCGTCCTGTTCTACATCACTAGGTCCCATGGTTTTTCCCTTCACATTGAACGGTTTTTTCACTTAAAAATTTTGGTGTCTTACTTATGGGTTGTTTGATTTATTTCTCTACATTATTGGTGAGTTGATTTTTAGTGCTAGATTGGCTATTTGATTTGTACAGTTGATAATTTCCATTGTGTGATTGTGATTGGTGTTCACCCTAACACAGGTCATGTGGAGGACCAGTAGGTTATGATCATTGACGAATAACAAAATAAGATGTGTCAATCAGCCTTGGTTTGTTTGAATTGGTTGGTTGTCTTTGGCAGACCACCCTTGTGGTTGTTCTTGGTGTTTTGAGTGGCGGTGTATTGGTGTGTGTGCAGTGGCGTCGAGTGTGGTTGTGGTGTTTGGGGGTTTCAAAGATTCGGGACATCAATGGGCTTCGCATGGGCTGTGTGCATGTATCACAAGACGTTCAGGTTGTGGTGGCCGTGAGGTATTGTTTGGTGCTTTTTAGCGTGGTGCCGACAGTGCAAGGGATTTGTGGGTATTAGACTTGGTCATTTGTGGCTGTCAGGGTTGGTGCGGTGGTGTTTGGCATTGGGGCACTTGGCTTCGTTCGTCGACAAAGGTTTGTGTTGTAATTTTTCTATTATGTATGTTCTCTTCTCTCAATGAGATTTGTGCAAAAAAAAAGGAAAAAAAAAATCTATTCCCTGAAATGAAAATCAAAATTTAGAGAAAAAAAATTCAAACGTTTGAAAGCCCCAAAATGTCAAAGCATTCATAACTATACCATACACACATTATACTTATATCATTGTTGGAATTTGAAGGCACACATTAGTGCTTAGAGGGAAGATAGAAGAAATACGAGAACGCTCACATATTTTGGAAGCACTCTAGAACAACTCAATCTATTTTTTGGCTTGCAACTAAATTATACTGGTATTTATAGTCTAGAGTAGATGCATTTAGCACTTACACAATTAATTGTTACATGCATCTCTTCCTAGCACTCATACATGAACATCATTAGTTACATCTCTAGAAAGTTGTGTTCAATATATCTAAAAATCATTTTTATTCTCCGACAAATAATTATGTATTAACATTTATTTTCCATCTGATTTTAATTCTTACAAAAGAAGAAAAAAATGGAAGAGGGTGCGATCAACATGCTTCATAGAAGAAGACCAAAGGCAAATGGGACAATTATATGTCCACGAATGAGTCATCCTCAAAGGGCTCCTTCTGGACAAGAGGTTCGATCATTCCCTACAACAGCATACTTGGCTCAGGGTCAGGGAGCAGCTCTTTATCAACAACAATATGTATCAAACTTGGAATCTAATAGTTTTACATATCAGAGACAAGTAGCTGATGCCGGAGATACTAGTCTTCAGGCTCTGTGGCTACTTTTCCTTAAACTTCAGCCCTCTTTATGCTCTCTTCTAGGGAATATGGCTGACTGGGATGCAGCTAGATTATTACATGGGCCACAAGAAGAATTGGTGCGGACAGATGTAGTAGAGGAGCCAAGCCCAACCGAGCATTTTGCAAATGAAACTCAAATTCAGCGTCAGAATAATGAGAGTAAGTGCTATCTCTTTCTCTATCCTATGCATGCAAATAAGTTTCCAAATGTCTTAGGGAAATGTGTTCTTTATGTGTTTGTTCCAATCTAACTTTCAAATTCTGCATTTGTTGAAGATATTTACAGTTCAAATTGCCTATAAGATATTTAATTCTTCCAACTTCATAGCATCTAAATGGCTGATTTATCACAAAAATATTATAGTTAATACGAATGCTGCTTCAAAAAATTTCAGTGGAAAGAAGATTTCGATACCTTGCCTTGTGTGTTCCCCTCTATCAAGCTGCCCTAAAAGGTGATTGGCAGGCTGGTAAGGCTTTACTTCAGAAATATCCAGATGTTGTTCGAGATCCGATAACAGAAGGGCATATGACAGCTCTTCACATTGCTGCGGCAGCAAAACGCACAACTTTTGTAAAGGAACTCGTGAAATGTATGTCTGAGGATGACTTAGCATTGCAAAACAAAGATGGAAACACAGCACTTTGCTTTGCTGCTGCATCAGGAATTGTGACAATTGCTGAGGAGATGGTGAAAATGAACAACAGACTGCCATGCATACGTGATAGCCAAGGACTGACACCACTTCTAATTGCAGCTTCACTGGGACGTAGAAAAATGGTGTCGTATCTATTGTCTGTAACTCCATTTGAACAGTTAACTCCAATTGAACGCATTCGGCTCCTTCTTGCTACTATATCCACTGATATGTATGGTAAGTCCTACATCTCACTGATTGTTAGTTTGAGACAATTTATTTTCAATTGGACGTGAAACGTAGATGTAGAAATTTGACAAAATTGATCACTCTACGTAGTGGCATAACTTCGACAATGAGTAGTTTTAGAACCTGTTTGGGATTGCATTGAAAAGTAGAGTTTTTGTTTATAGAAAAACCTGAAAGAGCTTTTTAGAAAAAACATCATTTTCAAGCTTCCCCAAAAATGTAGTTTTAGGCTTCTTTAGAACCAAAAAAAAAAACAGGGGTTTTTAATTTTTTTTTACCCAACTGACCAATTTTTGTTTGACACGGCTTTTTATGTGCTAAAAAACACTTTCTAAGCTCTTTAATGCAATCTCAAACAAACTCTTAGGAAGTTAGACAAGTTGGACAGAGTTATCACTTCTCTTGCAATATTAGTGACGGTAAAAGGATTTTTTAACCAACCTTTGACAATGATCAAATATGCTGTTTTTTATGGACAGATTTAGCATTGAAAATTCTGGATAAGGATCGAACATTAGCAACTGCGCAGGATGGAAATCGGATGACAGCATTGCATGAGTTGGCCAAAAAACCTTTTGCAATTGGCAGCAAGAGTGAGCTATCAATATGGGAAACATGCTTGAACTCCTGTTAGTTTGCCCTCTACTGAAACTTTCTTTATTGGCATATAACATTTCCCAGTAGATTTTTTTTTTATTGCATTAATCAAAATTTAATGACGGTTTTACTCAAATCACTACAGAATGAAAAAGTAGTGTAACTTGATCTCATCAAATATTTAGATGATATCTGCTTCATAAACTATAAGAAGTTCTGATGAGATAAACCATTTCCTATTTATATGACTCAATCTGCTGTAAAACTTGTAATGTTTACTTTATAGACACACAAAAGCATATATATATATATATATATATATGGTAGCATTCATTTTTCACTTCAAATGTATAGAACTTCTTATTTTCTCTTTTTGTTCTTGTCATTTGAGAATAGGCTAGATTCATCAAATTAGCAGGACATCTAATCCCAAAACCCCTAAATCAGAGTCCGTTAATTTCAATGAGCTTTGACATTTGATATATATATATGTTGACTCTTGTGATATAACCGTTCAATTACTAATAGCTTCTCAAAGTAAAATCCATTATGAAGTGCTAATTGCAAATATATCACCATTCATGTCAAACTGTACAACATAAATCTATCACAAAGCCTTGTCAATTTAATGGGATTCTACACAAGAAAATATAAAATGGCAGAAAAATCAGTAAGTTGATCCCAGTATATAAATAACCCAAATACAAAAACTAAACATAAATGTCTGTATATTAATTTGTCAATGAAATCTGAATTAGCATGGCATTCTCAAAAATTGAGATGCTGAGGAAACAGATAGAATTCATTGTTCAACTACAGATTTACTTGTCTAGCCCAAATATAATAGTCAGGTAAATATATTGACATCCGATAAAACCAAAAGTATGCTTCATCTTAATATATACTAGAAGCTAATGGTAATGTTTTCCTAACATATTACATATTACAAGTGGATCAGAATCATCAGCTTTAGGACTAGATCAGCTTGTAGCATTTGATATGCTTCAAAAGATATAAGAGATTAAAGTGTCTTGTTTATTCCAATAACAAAACATATCCAAAGAAGTCTACAACAAATAACTTCCTCTTGTAAGACGCGGTAGACTTTGGTGAATCTTTGCTTTTTTCTGTTATAAAACTGGCAATTAATATCATTTCTCATTTTGGATCTTGTCAAAATAATGTACATAGAATTAATATTTCCTTATTAACAAATTATATTTGAAATATTTTTTTTCTAATCACAGGGTTCAAGGGGATTTACAACAAAGCTTTGATGCAAACATTCGCCCATCAATTAGTTGAACGCCTTTGGAAAGAGGTTCGAATATTGACAGATAGAGACTTCTCAAACCTAGTTGACAATCATTCGTCTTTTCTTTTTGATGCTGCAGAATTAGGGAATGCTGAATTTCTAATTATACTTGTGCGCTCTTACCCTGACCTTATGTGGAAGGTAGACAAAAAAAATCGAAGTTTATTTCACATTGCTGTTTTAAATCGGCAAGAGAGTGTATACAATCTAATATATGAGATAGGGGCCATCAAAGATATCATTGCAGCCTATGTTGATGAAAACAATGACAATATGCTGCACTTAGCTGGGAAATTGCCTCCTCCAGATCGACTAAATATTGTATCAGGAGCAGCCCTTCAAATGCAACGGGAGTTGTTGTGGTTTAAGGTGAGTGTTAATATATATATTTTTTAATCTCTTTTTCTTCTACTTGCATATTTGTGTCTCACACTTTTACTTGTCAATTTACACCTTAATCATTGTAGGAGATAGAAAAGATTGTGCCGCCTCCATATGTGAAGATGAGAAATTCGAAAGACCAAACACCTTGGGATATATTCACAAAGCAACATAAAGATTTGCGAAAAGATGGTGAAAAGTGGATGAAGGACACAGCGAACTATTGCATGCTTGTGGCAACATTGATTGCCACAGTGGTTTTCGCTGCAGCCTTTACTGTACCGGGTGGCAACAATCAAGAAAACGGAACTCCTATTTTGTTCAAAAAAAACTGGTTTATGGTATTTTTTGTGTCAGATGCAATAGCATTGTTATCCTCTTCAACTTCGATATTAATGTTCTTGTCAATTCTCACGTCGCGTTACACAGAAAATGATTTCCTCGAGTCATTACCTGCAAGGTTGGTGTTTGGACTCACCACACTCTTCACTTCTATAGCAGGCATGGTGGTAGCTTTTAGTGCAACTTGTTTTTTGGTATATGATGGCAAAATGTCAAGGGCTCCAATTGTTATACTTGCTTCGACTGGCGTCCCAGTTACTTTGTTTGTTCTGCTACATTATCAACTTTGGGCTGATATAATCCGTTCAACATATTGGTCTAGGTTTCTTTTCCGGCCACCTAAACATAGGCTTTTCTAGTTAGTGGAAGATCAATGCCAACTGAGCCAAGATGATTATCAGAAATTTGGAAGTCCAAGTCGGACAAAATGGGCAGAAAATTATCAGAGGTAATCAAGGGATTCTAAACAAGGAAGGCCAAGGAAAGAATCAAGCACATCAAAATTTTAATTTATGTTCTTGTGAACTATTTCCATCGAGACCTCAATTTGACCTTCATTAATTAGAATTATTGTCATTTATGTGAGATATTGTATGCATGTATACCTACAAAAAGACCACCTCTTCCTCCCCTACCTCATTTCCTTCCTCCTATGTCACCACCTTTGTTGCCCTCTCCAAGAGGTAGTTCAGATTTCTTCCATTTTGCCAATTTACTGGTTGCACTTTCACTTGTAAATTTATACCTCAATCACTTTGCAGGTTGAAGAAATTGTTATATGGTTTGAAGGAGTTTTTGAGTCAGTGGTATAAGCGGTTTGACAAATTTATGGTTAGACATGGTTACTCTAAAAGTAATTATGATAGTTGTGTGTATTACAGACAATTGTCAAAAGGTTCTTTTGTCTACTTATTAATCTATGTGGATGCAATGTTGTTTGTTGCTAAGAGTCTTAAAATCAACAAATTGAAGACTCGGTGATGAGTTTGAAATGATCGATTTGGACTTGGACGTTGCAAAGCAAAGAAAATTTTGGAAATGGAGATTCACGTAGATAGGAAAGCAAAAATGTTGTATTTGTTACCCAAAAAAAAAAAAAAAAGTACATTGAACAAGTTCATGGATGTTTAGATATGCAAAATTCCAAACCGGTAAGTTCTTCACTTGTCGCTCATTTTAGACTTTTAGCAGCTTTATCTCTGCAAAGTGAGGAGGATGAGCAGTTTATGTCATGTGGTCCTTATTCTAGTGCAGTTAGGAGTATTATATAGGTTATGGTTGCACTCATCAAGATATTTTACAGGTAGTCAACATTGTTAGTTGTTGTTGGGGAACTTGATGAGAAAGGCCTTGTTAAGGCTCGATCGACTGAGCACTGTATTAACGGAAAAAAAAAAAAAGAAAAGAAAAGGAGGCAGTTGTCTAAGTTGACGTCAAAGATTTTCTACTCGGCTGGTGAGAGCATAGAATCGTTGTAAACCATAATTTCTTGGGGCAGCGTCTACCTACAAAATGGGCAAACTAACTTTTGTGCCCCTGGGGATGGGATTCTTTGTTGTGAGTGGGGTATAGATACAAAAAATCTGGTTTAATTTTGTTTGCTGATTTTTTCTTGATGGGTTGGTATAGTTTGGGGTTGATACTTGTATACTGTCGGTGTTCTTTAGCTTGACTGCTGAAGAGAGTCTTGTACAAGTTGTTTTGTTGATATGAAATGCTTAATCATTCATCCAAAAACAAAAATTTGTGCTACTTGGATCCAAAGATTCAAGCTCAGATACATTGAGGAACATTTTAGCAGCTAAAAAAACAAAGAGGAATATTTGGCAAATAAGAACATTTTAGTGATTTGGATTCCTGTGGTGTGGCCTGCAACCAATCCGAGAGAGAGAAAGAGAGAGATCAGCAGTGGAGTCAGAGGTGTAGTCTGTAAGTCTGCAAAGTATCTTTGTTACTGAGAAACAGCTATGTCCAGTCATGTTACACTTGAACCAATTTTGACCATTCCGAGAAGCTTTACCATTTATAGTAACTGTTTTCCCTTCGCGAATCTCACTACCTTTTTTCATGCAAACTAGCACTGTCGTACTCATGCCTGCAATTCTGAGATGCAAAGGCGACAACTTCAGGTTCATGCAGCCTTTATACTGACATAAAGGTGAGCTGCTTAGATATTCCTTTAGTTTCGTCTCCTTTGCCATCAATACCATTCATCAGAGCTTGTGAGAATACAACAAAATAATGGTCTCTTTTTGGTTCTAAAGCTACAGCCTTCATAAAATTATTGTGGGACAGTTTCCTGGTCTTCTCTCATGGCTTCTGTCTCTCTTTTGTTTATAGGTTTCCTTATTTTGGCAGGGCAGGTGATTGCACAACAAAACAGGGGAGGTGAAATGGTGATGGAAGAGGAAGAGATTTTGGGGCTATTTGAAGTCATGGGTGCTCTTCTAGAGGACTCTGGCTGGGCTGAACTGCACCCACAGCCTTGTACAGACACTCCATGGCCTGGTGTTCAATGTGAGATTGGTGATCAAGATCCTCCAATCTTTCATGTAACAAAGATCCACATTGGCCCTGATGTTGTCACCCCACCCTGCAAATCCTCTGCTAATCTTTCAGATTCCCTCCTCAAACTACCTTTTCTGAAGACCCTGTCAATATTCAACTGTTTTCTAACTTCTCCAGTCACTCTTTCTCCTACCCTTTTTGGTGCTGTCTCTTCCTTGGAGCATTTAGCTCTTGTATCCAATCCAGCCCTCTCCGGAGGAATTCCACCAAGCATATCAGAAATTATCAGCCTAAGGGTCCTGAATCTGGCACAGAACAACCTGCAGGGAGAAATCCCCGGGGAGATTGGTGGGTTGGTCAACTTACAGCAACTTGATTTGAGTTACAACAATTTAAGTGGCAAAATCCCAGCAGAAATTGGTGGGTTAAAAGGTTTGACTATCTTGGACCTAAGCTGGAATGGCATTGAAGGGGATCTGCCTAGTTCTCTGTCTCAGCTTCCTGTTCTCCAAAAGATGGACTTGAGCTCAAACAGGTTTGTTGGAAGGATACCTCCAGAATTAGGGATGCTCAATAGGTTGGCCTTGTTTGATTTAAGCCACAATTTAGTTAATGGGCCAATCCCTGAAACCCTCTCAGGTTTGGAAAATTTGGAGTATTTAGTGGTTGATCACAACCCTATAAATGCAGGTATGCCCTTGTTTATAGGTACCCTTAGGAAGCTAAAATCATTGAGCTTGTCAGGATGTGGGCTCACAGGCAAAATACCAAACACTTTCACTGCGTTGGAAAGTCTCACTGCTCTTGCTCTAGACAACAACAGCCTCACTGGAACAATTCCTCCAGATTTAGGGAAGCTTCCAAATCTTGATCAGCTAAACTTGAGCCACAATCAATTAAGTGGGGAGCTACAGCTCCCAGAGGATTTCATTGACAGGCTTGGAAAGAGGTTGGATGTTAGAGGGAACGCTGGGCTCTGCACAAGCAACCAAATATACAAGAAGAAGAAGAAGAACATTGCTGTTTGCTTCAATACAACAGGACCCATGAATGACAAAACCTTTGCTGATGATCAACACCCAGATGATGATTGTGAGGGGACGAAGCCATCCTGGCAGCATGACAAGATGAGTTCAAATGCTTCACATCATGGATGGATCAAAAGCTCATTTCACTCGCTTTGGCTTTCAGTTTTTGTTGTTTGTTTTCTGATTTTCTTATTGTAAGAATAATGTAACTCTTAATTCTAGTCATTTACTGGTTTTTGCTTCGGATTACACTCATGGGTCCTTTTCTTTATTGATGCATCCATGGATAAGGAACTTTGTTTTAATGGCATTACATCTGTGGAATGTGGATGACCGTGAGTCTACAAGCAAGGGTAAATAGAAGCTTTGGCTTGATCTTTTCTCTGTTGGATTTTTGGTATCTTAACAAGACAAGAAAAGCTGTGAATCTAAACGCTCAAGTCTTATCAATGGAAGTTGCTATCTGTAGCAGCCTTTTGATCAGAGAGAGAAGAGAGACAGCAGAAGGTGTCGGATGCAGTACTAAAGAGCTCTCGCCTTTGCCCAGTTAAAGAATGCACGCTTTTTTGTACTTGTTGCAGGAGAGAGAGAGACAGAGAGAGAATCATATCATAAAATAAGTTCCAAAGTCTAAAGCGATATGTATCGTAGTCCCTGCACCATTCAAAGAACTTAGGAAAAAGCTCACTTTGATCTCATTAAATTATTACTTAATTGATAATATTTTTTTTTTTAACTTTATAATTGTGATAATATTCTTACAAATAATTAAATAATTATTAATATCTTTTTAAAAACAAAAATGCCCTTAATAAAATATAATTAAAAAAAAAACTACAACTAAAACTAAAAATAAAAAAGAAAACAAAAAAAATAAAATTAAAACACAACCACTCATTTGGCCAAATTTAAATTTTTTTAAAAAATGGTATAAATATTTTTCGTTTTTTTTTTTTAAAAAATAAATACCAATTGGACAAATTTAATTTTTTTTTAAAAAAGTATATAGATTTTTGTTTTTTTTTTAAATAATTTTTTTAAAAATTTATAGGATATTTATGGCTTATTGAAAATTTGTAAGGTCATTTTTGTCTTTTGCTAGCATTTGAAGAACATTGATAATTGTTAATAGTTTTGAGGAAATATTGTCACAATTGAAAGTTTGGAAAGACATTGTCAATTGGGTGATAGTTTGAAGAGGGCTACGTGGCTTTTCCCAAGAACTTATAAAAAAATAAAATAAAAAATAAATTCAAAGTCATCATTGCAATTTATCCAAATAAATATAAATAAATAAAAATTTCATCATACGTGTGTTTTTTAATTTTTATTTTATAGTAGGTTTTAAAATGATGTGTCACCATCTCATGTGATCTATTATTTTAGTAAATAGAAAACATAAATAATGAGACGGTGATACATCACTTGAGAACCATTTTTTTTTTTTTCCAAAAATTTGGAAAACCTAGCATTTCTTATAATGCAATGAATGCCTTATTTATGTTGCTAAAACTGACTTTATTTCCTTCCGCACTGCTTCTGCCTTTGTAAACCTTTGTTGTCCCTTTTTTTTTTTTTTTTTTTTTTTTTTTTTTGAGTTTAGAGCTTAGATCTATTGTAACCTCTCCATCCCACATGCCCTCCTTTACCATCTCTGGCTACCTCTCATTCCACGCGCCACCACCATTCTTTGTTTCTCCAACTAGATCTGATGATCTTTTCCCATGCTCTTTCAGCTCTCCTTTCAGTGGAGCTTTTTCTGCTGTAAAAAGGGCTCCAAATCCAAATATGAACCATATGATATATTGACTTTGTTGTCATTATTCTTACAGTCCAATGTGGAACTCATTGGGTATGTTTTGGGAAGGTTATGGGTTATGGGTTGTGGGTTGTTGACTTTTGATGTGATATAAAGTAGGAGGAATGTTGTAATTTTTGTATGGAAAAGTGAAAATTTTGTTTTTTAGTGATTTTTATTTAATAGTAATAAAAAAAATAAAAAAAAGTTGTTAAAAAGTGGTTGATGTGATATAAAAAGTGGGAATGTTTTTTTTTTGTTTAGAAAAGTCATGAACAGTAATAACCAATAACTCTTGCCAAACGTATCCATTATCTGCTTGTAGAAATATTTCTTAGCCTTCACAGCCCATTCTGCAGTTAGTCTGAAACTAAAAACTTTTTGGGTGCCATCCATGGTACTCACAAATTTTCACCATAAATCACTACAACCAACACCGCTAACAACATTCTTGTATTCTTCTTTCATCTTGAAAATGCTTTCCGAGGCTATGGAATGGAATGCTCTCTGGATAGTTTTTATTTTTATTTTTGGTCTATGATTTGGTTAATGTAATTTTCTTCTAATGTATTGTTACGGTGTTGTAGTTCTTTTACTCATCCATTAAAAAAAAAAAAAGACTTTTTTTTTTTTTTTTCTAGATAAAAGGATTGGAGGGGGAGGCTGATTGTAGCTATCATACCTGGGCGTGATCATAGTAGCTCCCAACCCGCGGAGCACTACTCAGGAGAGGCCTAAACGATGAAAACCGCAAGCACTCCTTCAAGACCGACCGAACCATAGCTCAACTCCCACCCCACCAGAACATCAATGAGATTCAAGATGACGAACTCAGACCCTAGTGCATGCCCAACCACTTAGGGATTCTTTGAAACCATTGAACTACAACATATGATGGTTAAAAAAAAAAAAATGAATTTATTTCTATTATTTTTATGACATTTCCTATTTGATTCCATTTTGCCTAAAGTTATCTTCTCACAATTTTATTATTTCACCACTCTTTTTTTTTTTTTTTTTTCTTTCTTTTTAGTTGCTTTTATATTTTTCCTTTGACATGTGACTGTTCACATGATGTTGGAACCTAGACTGATGTGTAATAACCATCTATTTTAAAGTTGTACACGACAAAACATCAAATACTACTTGATTAAAGCCATGCGATGGATTGTTACTTAAGAACCTCGGAGTCAGAGAGCAAGCAACTGAAAATTCCATTTGAATAGGAAAAAAAAAACAAAAAAACAACTGAAAATTTCATGCATGAAATGGGAATGGGATTCCTCCGTTGCAATTTGGAATATGAGAAAACTATATTTACCCCTCTTTAATTATTATTTATTTTCTACAATATATTTTTAACGTTTTAATTTTTTGCAATGGTCCAATCAATTTACTATTGAAGTTGCAATATCTCCTTCAGCAACCCAAAACAACAAAAATACTTTCTATAAGATTAAAAAAATAATTTAAAAAATAAAGGTAAATTATTTTTTAGAGCTGTCCATGGGTTAAGACTTAAGACCGTTTAGTGGATCCTTTAATAGTTGAAAGGGTGTTCAATTTATGAGTGATCGTGGGCCTTATTTCATGGGCCATGCTTATGTATTTATGTTTCTTTTGGATTTGAATGCATCTTTTTTGAAATGATTTGAATGCATCTAAGTTATCTAAAAGTTTGGAGGCTTGATGCTCTAAAGTGGTCATTATTAATTTCTATAAGCTATTTTGTTTCTTTCATTCAGTTGTTTGATCCAATTTCACAAATATTAATCCCTTATTTTCATTAATTCAGTTAGTTTAATTTTCTTTCCTTTTATATTACAATAAAATACTTTTGATAAAAAATTTCAAAAAATTAATTTTTATTACTAAAAATCTTTTTTTTTTTTTTTTTTTTAAACTTTAGAAGAATTCATTTCTCTAAAAGAGCATAAGCTGCAATTTTATATTTTTGTTTCTTTTTGGTACAAGTGCCTACGAGGCTACATGTTACCTTAATAATATATCAATTTTGCCACCTATTTATGAAGTTATTTGATAAACATACTTTTTGTGATCCACATATTGTATTATAAAATATTTATTTATTTTTAAATTGTGTTTATCCTATTATTTTTATATGTAATAAAACATAGTATATAAAGAGAAAAAAAAATTATGTTATTAAATTTAAGTATTTTAGTTATGTAGCTTTCATGGATAAATTATTTATTTCACCACCATACTAACCCTCAAGGAGTCTTTGAAGTTATGCCACCATGGAACTTTTCCTTTTTTTTCTGTAAGTAAGCACGCCATGGGTAAATTGCAATGCTTAAAAGTTGTTGAATATTATTAGGTTTTAAAAATTGGCTCAATTCGGTAATCAAATTAAGGTTGTAAACTTTTTAACACCTAAGTATTTTGGTGTAAAAAGTTAGGCTTTAGAAATCAAGTTTTTATACTACTGTTAGACGACCTTCATCGAATTGTCTGGATCTGTAATGAAGATATCGTGAATGATTTATGAGTCTTTCAAGTCGGAATGGTCACTATCTCGAGATCTCCATTCTCTCAGGATCTTTTTTGACAATCTGCGCCTTGTAAGATGTCAGTATACATTTGGATATGATCCAGTAGTTACGAAGAGCTCTCCGTTACTCATAGACTCTGTCAAGTCATACACTTGTTTCGATGTAATAGACTGCTAGACTAATAAGGATGTATCTATTTGAAAATTAATTGTAGAGTAGTCTACGTCTAATGTTTGAACGATCATTTTGTATGTCTGTAGGATGAAATTGAAATAGAGATCTCTCATAGAGGGAGCTCTCATAACCACTTATGATGTCCTTCTTGACTGCTACTTTGTTGAAGTGATTCTTCTAGTAACGTCTTTGATGAGTCTGATTTAGAATTAGACAATACCGCTTGACAGCTGCTTAAGGACTGTCTTACTGTAATAGTGCTAGATGAGGAACCCTTATGAAGATGCCTAATGAAATGGTAGCCTAATTAAGTTTTGCAGATTAGTTTAGTACCTTGGCTCCCATCATTTTGATCTTTCTGCTTATGAAGAATGAATATACTCTGTTTATTTAGCAACAACACTGTGTAGGTGATTATTTGCGCATAGCTTATTAACTTATAGGATGTCTCTGTGTATAGGGTGCGTATTATTCTAGCCTATAAAATGTCTTGAGCTCTGAAGGTTGATCCTTAACTGTCTACATGATTTATAGGAGTGCTCTTAGGGAGAGTCTATAGATTGTGAGGGTCCTGCTAACTTTTGGATTGTTCTCCCTCTCCTTGTGCAAACATGTGTTGTACTACAAAGCCAAACACTAATCATTAAAACCGTATAAACCGCTTGAAGTCAATAAGATTACGGTCTTGGTATGTATGAGTGGCATAATAAAGAAGGTGGAGCCAATGTGATGTAAACGGTGGATTTAATCGAGGGAGTTAGTCTAAGTAATGGAGTTTGAATATTTACGAAAAGGTTGTAAGTTATATCTTTATTTTTGTACGGTGTCGTATAAATCTTTATTGGTTATTATTTTTAGGTATTGACTAATCCTGAAGTGGTTTTATCTTATAGATTTTTGAGATGTCTTCTCTTTGACCTGTGATGGTAATCTCCTTAAGTAATATTAACAAGTGGTCCAGATTGAATGGTTGGGTATAATAGAGAATGGTTTTACTTCATGGTATTAGGATTTTTACTTTAATATTGCGGTATGTATGTTTTTAATGAGGATGTGTTTTGACATCAATAGGTATGAGGTTTGAGTGAGATATAAGGTGGTTTGTTGAACTTTTTTGATTTATTCTGTAGTGATTTTATGTAAAGACCGTAGTAATGGAGTTAGATTATGTTGCATAAATATTATATTAATCGTGGATGTTATAATGCTGGGAAAATAAGGAAAGTATTTCTTGTTGTAGTAGCAAAAACTTTAGGGATCTAAGTAACGAGTATATATACCAATATTGATAGCTCAAAGCTCGTATTAATAGTTGATGCTCGCATCATTGAATAAAGATTTATGGTTCCTATTTCTGAGTGCTAGATGCTGATAGTGCGATTCTCCTGGCAGTTGTAATGTGAATAGTGAATCAAATCCCTCAGAGATTTTCCAATGTAAGTACACTAGTCATATAACCTAGCCTTGCCTGAATCAATTTGTCCACCATAGTTTGTGTAATAAATTATTATTTGTTAGCCGTCTATTGTAGTGCGTGAAAGTGTGGTATCAACATCCCTTGCTCATCAAATTGTTATCCATCAAAGAGTTTGTCTATTGTGGGGTGACCCTTCTCTTAATGATTAATATCTTAATATAAAGTTGAACACATATAAAAAACGTAGTAACAAATGGTATATGTTGGGTAAATAAAAGATTAAACATCCATAACCTGTGTTTTATGTTTATGTATGTTTTGTATTTCGAGCACACAAACATCGTTGTTTGATAATAGTGGGCGCCCTTGATGTGTTGCTTTATTAAGCGTATGTTGTTTGTATCATACGTCCAAAGGAAACAAGAAAAAATAATCATAAATATTCATTAAAAAACTCAAGGAACTATGAATCTGCCATAACTCCACAAAACATGAATATAGTATAAAAAAAGAGCTCTAGTGACTCTGATTACTGAACAGTCAAAAGAACAACCTATGCCTCATTTCTTTGTAATTGTTCTTCCCTTTTTTTTATTTTCTTTTCCTCCTTAACAATTATGTTCTTTCTGGCGATAAACCGTAGTATTAGAATAAGAAAGTGCAAATGTAAATCAAAAATAAAACAAAAATCAAGATAGAAGAATGATAGGACATCTTCATGAAGAGCGTGATCAGCGTAAGTATTGTTGTGACTTCTCGTAGCTAGAAGAGCTGAAATGTCTTTATTATTGGAGTTCATAATGGTTCAATGGATATGTTTAGAGACATCCCTTAATTACGTCAAATCTTTTTTCCTCGTACAGTGTGAAGTCTCCACTAATAGTTGGTATGTAGATTGAGAGTACCATAATGTGCTTTCATCGTATTACTCTCATTGCGTCGAAAATATCATGTTGAATAATTTGCTAATTTTTATCGTGGCCTGTCGCAGCATCCTACGGGATCTGTCAACGTATTCCCCGATGCAGCCGCAAGCTATATATATATTTTTTCTAAGAAGATTTGTCCATTAATTAAGCTAGATGTACATTCGATGTATTCGCTTTATGTGAAACAGCATAGTATATCTGTTTAGATCCCATCATTTTACGTTCCTTTAACCCTAATAATAAAGCTGATGGTTCCAAAAAATGCTTAAAACATTATTCGTGCTGCTCATCACTGTGGGTCATGTAGCTCTTCTATCGCTTCCTATGTATTGAAGATTCGGCTTTCAAATCTGTGATATTCTGATGTAATATATTTAAGGTTTTACCAATCTGACAATTTCATAATAGGAGAGAATCAAATCATTGCAGACCTCATTGTTGTAGAAGGGGGAAGCCTAGAAGAACAAAAAGATAAAGTAAGCTTTTAGATAAAATATGCGAATGTATTCGATCACTTTGTGCTATTCACCCTGACTGATACTCTCATTTTTTAAGATCTTGTATTGACGTTTCTAAGAGAAAGTCTTAAATAACTAATAGTATTTCTGGTGCTAAAATCACATTAAGAAGCCAAAATTTAAAGAATGATAATGTAACCGTTATGGTTACAGTTATAATATCCTTATATTTTGTAGGCCATAATTTAGATCATTGGTTTGTAAACTATCTTATTATGTGACGGTATGCCTTACATGTTTAGAATGATTAAAAGTTAGTTGTTAAAAAACACTATAAACGTTTTCTACTAGGTTTTGAGAATTAAGATAAAATTATTTATTTATGAAATTAATAGGATAACAGAGAAGTATAAAATGATCTCAGGCTCTACTTTTAAATTTAATTCTGAGCCTGATTTGAGTATTTAATATGAACAAAGTGTCTAGTTGATTGGCTCTTTATTGTGGACGAATTTATCTACACTGTGTGGCAATGTAATCCAAAAATGATATATTCATGCTGTGATACTTTCTAAATTTCTGGTTCTCCCTTATATAAAATCTCTCTC